>JAAEAF010004151.1:0-59062 GCA_011037195.1 Triatoma infestans
TAACTAGAGAACTAGTAATTGTGTAACTCAATTTGCATACTAAATTCCCCCATATTTTTAAACACTTTTCTAATCTAAGAAGCACTTAATTTACACATATAATTCCGTCAATGCTTGCAAAGTAGAGTTATAAGTTTTCTGTTAAAATTGTCAAGAGTCGAAAGAGCGTATCTCACATATTAACATGTAAGAAATAAAAGTAAGAATTGCGGTGTATACGCTCATATTAAAACTAGTAATTTAACTGGAATTTATATGAATTTTGTTATATACTTTTAAACATCAGAGACATTTTCCGTGGTAGCCTGCTTCATTTTGTGGTCATCGACCGGTTTCGGGCGTTCGCCCATCTTCAGGATGCGTTTTTTCAGGCAGTGTGACAACACAGACTTGCACAGAGCAAATTTAGTTTACACACTGACTGGTTTTTTTTTTAACTGTATTTAAAACTAAACTCTTAACCTAGGTCAAGGGGTATGGTCAGCTGGTTGGGAAAACACGTGTTTTCTAATCTAAGAAGCACTCAATGTACACATATAATTCTGGTTAAACACTAGCTTTCTTCCTTTCTTTAATTATTTTGTTTAATTGTATAAACAATTAGTTTGACAAAAGATATTAGTAACTACTTCGTCGTGCATTGCGTTAGGTAACAGTTCTAACGACTTTAGGTTGTAACAAAAAAAAAAATTAAAGAAGTCAATGACTTATAACTCAATATACGGGATTCTATAAAATATAATTGATCGATAAGAAATAGATTTATCTTAAACAAGGAAAGGGTAGATTTAAGTTGTTTTTTTTATTAAGGTGTCTCAGCATCTTGGTCATTTGCGCCCGGAGCCTTTCGCTGCACTGCCGACCTCCGGACAGTGTTCTCCCGTTACCGACAACATTGTCCATCACCGGACAGTGAGCTGTAGGGGTCTCCTAGAAAGAGAAAATCTAAGGATAGCACGGCTGGATTCGAACAGTAATCTCCAAGTTGCTAGTCCAGCGCGCTACCACTGAGCTAATTCCTTCCCTGATTTAAGTTTTAATTGTTTACCAAAACCTAAGACTGGTAAGCGACTCATAAACCAATATACTGGATTGGATATATTTGTTGTCAAAATACCTGATCCATAAATATTGATTTATCTATAGATTTAAACTAGTAAGATGTATAAGAAGGTTGAGATGTATAGATTAAGTTTTAGTTTATTGTTTACAAAACAAACTTACATAAGTATCTGTCCCAGAAATCACTATATTGGATTGGATATATGTGTTAGTTATATACTTGATCGATAAAAATAGTTATATCACAAACAAGGAGGGGGGGCGTGGAGGGTTTCTCTCTTTAAGACTTAGTGTCAAAAAAGTAAATAAATAAATTTTAATCAGGAAGTACATTGTAAACATTGTGCACACATAGAGGTTAATGCAGTTTTAACGAAGGAAAAATACAGATGCAAAGGTTAATGATCCCTGGCCTGGGGTACGAGGGGCAGAGCCTCTCTTTAAGTCCATTTGGATATATAAGGAAAGGAGTGAGAGAGATGAGGGAGAAGTATGTGGGTGAGGCATAAGAATCTAAAGAAAACTTCTATTCCCAAGTTACCACAATAGCTAGGTCGTGAAAGTGATGGACTTGGACGGGCACCAATTTGATTTTTTCAGTTTTGCCCCCATTTTCTATTTTTTCTACTTATAATAATAAATTGTTTCTAACACTAATAATAAAATCTGATTGTAGATTTTCTAACACTAAATTATACGATTTGTTGGATTAGCAACTTCTTCAGGGGGCTGGGCGTCCCTGCGATAACCCAGTCTAACAACACTACACCAAACTGACATATTTACACTCACAAACTACACTTAGTAACCGAAGATGCTGCCTACACGCAGCATCTTATCGTTCAACCAAGTATGCCCTATTAAGATATATCAAAGCTTGAATTCCGTTGTTCCTGGTACAAACGGAAATATACTATGAAATGGAATTATACAAATAAAGGCGAAATCTAAAGGAGAAACTGCAATAACTGAAAAACTGACCAATTTAGGAGAGCACATAATATGTGGAACTTCATCGTATTCTTAACACCTGCAAGGGAATAGTATCTTGGTATCCGCTTATAGCAATAAGCTTTTATATAGCAATGATTCTACTATCCTCGATGCTTTGTCAACGCAAAACGTAATTAATGTTTAATATTGAATTATACACAGCTCTCCTCAGGGCGAAGGGCATGCCTTCCCCCCTGTCAGATTTTTTACATTTCTTTTTACTTGCCTCACGGCCGGCTGAGGGCTTAGAGGCTGAGGGAACAACCGCCGCGGAGGCACGCGCCAGCTTAGAGGTGAAGGGATGTTCTAATCTAAGAAGCTCTCAATTTACAATATAATTCCGTCAATGCTTGCAAAGAAGAGATGTAAAATCTCTGCTAAAATTGTTGAGAGTCGAACGAGCATATCTTACAGATAAACATGTAAGAAATAAAAGTAAGAATAGCGGTATATACACACATATTAAAACAAGTAATTTAACTGGAATTTATATGAATTTTGTTATATACTTTTAAACACTTCTTATTAGAGAAAAGGTAACTCCTTAGAGGTAGTGTGTGGAATCTCTCAGTAAATTAGATATTAGTAACACTTTACCATTGATAAATTCCAAAAGGGACTTACCTCTGCTGCAATATCTTACATCTAGCGCATATCTGATCCTACAGAAATTATGTAATTTTCAAAAAAATCTTCTATCGAACTAATTGTTTGTACTATTAAACAAATTAGTTTGAAATAGCGGGAAAAAAGCTTATTATTTAACCTGGAGAACTAGTTAACAATATACATTCTTAAATCCCCGAAAATAGTGATCAGTTTCCAGTTTAACTGGTAAATGAATTTTATTGTATATTTTTAAACACTTTTGTCATCTAATATGTATTCAATTTACATATATAATTCCCTTAGAGAATTTATTAAATTAATACATCACACACATTAATACATGTTAAATTAATTTTTACATCACCTAAATAGAAGTATCTTCCTTAGTGAATAACAGATTGAATTTTACTCATACAGTTGTGGATGTGCTAATGATTCCTGAAGAATGATTAGATAACAGAATATATTGTGTTAAATGTCTGTGAATTTTGGTCAGGTTAAATTGTAATATTTGGGTAAAATCACTGCACACAGAAAAGATTGATTGGAGTACAATTAAATTTGTCAAGTGACCAAGAAAAACACAGATATAAATAAATAATATATGCAAATCTGGTGGAGAAGGAAAACGAGTTTATCGAATTTAAAAATAGGTTAATAATCCTCTTCAAAACACCCTGGAAGAATTTCGACACAACTGGTATGTACAATGTTTCTGCATTTACCGTATACAACAAAGGAACTTTGACATATTTTGGTGTCCTGGCGGAAAAAAAAGGGTGCAAGAACGTATTTTTTCTAAAGAGTACCACGAAAATATGTTTATAAGTGCCTATTCTAATAAAGAAAAACTTAAAGAAGATGGTTACATTATAATACCACAAAATGGGTTTGATATTATTTCCTCATCACCGCGAAACCATTTTTAATATTTACTACGAATGGTTTAAAACTTACAAAGGAAACTCGTTTGCCAATATAGAGAAGATGGAATTTTCCACAGACATATGGAAAAATATGCAAGATACCGCTTTTACACAAGAGAAAATGGAGATGTTTAACGATATTACGATTTTTCTATAATAGTTTTTGGAGCATGCGTTTACTTATTTAAGCAACTTTTTAACGTTTCTTCTATTCTCAAATACTGCATGCCTTTCAATGCTGAACAATTTTTTACTCCTGAATCTCCCTTACTTAGTGAAACCACTCCCAGACAGTTTAAGAGAACCAGAAGCTCACCAAAGTTGTCAGTTTCGAAGGTCAGTAAATTTACTCTAGAAGATTGTGAGATGTCTACTACTATAGGTAAGGTGGTCAAATGTCTAAAAATGATCTGGTTGAATGCATGTCACTTTTAATTAATAAAATTTTGGATAGTAGATTAACCTTACTTGCTACTAAGCAAGATATACAAGAACTTCGGAATAATAACATTTCTATTGAAGAAGAAAACCAAGTATTGCGTGTGCAGATGGATGCTCTTAAAAAGACTGTCTTGAAGCAAGAGAAATATAAAGAGGATATAGATTTCAAAACCTGGCGAAGTAATATTATTTGTAGAGGTTTTAGATGTACAAATAAAGGCAAAATCTAAAGGAGAAACTGCAATAATTGAAAAACTAACCAATTTAGGGCACCACAAAATAAATGTGGAACTTCATCGTATTCTTAACACCCTCAAGGGAATAGTATCTTGGTATCCGCTAATAAATTTGAGTAGAATGATTCTACTATCCTGGATGCTTTGTCAACGCAAACGTAATTAATGTTCAAAGATTGAATTCTAAGTAAAATGGTTCTTCTAAACCCACGCCAGCTCTTATCCTAACTTTTAATGTCCTCAACTTTCCGGACAGAGTTAATTTTGGTTTTAATTTTTTAAGAGTTCGTCCCTATAAATTGAAACCTAAAAGATGCTTTAATAGTTGGAAAATAGTCATTACTCTTCGCGATGCGCCAGTTTACCACTCTGTAAAACCGGCTCTGAAATTCTCCATGATGTCAAATGCACATCCCCTCCTAAATGTATCAATTGCCAAGAATCGTATGCTTCACTGTCAACATTCTGTAATGTATGTAGGGAGCGGGCAAGAACAAGTGTAAGTTCAAAGGCTGACATTAGAGAGAGCAGCTGTATATGTGTGTGTGTGTGTGTGTGTTTGGAGAGAGAGAGTAGTAAACAGTTGGTAATGAGTGAGTGCGGAGTGACTTGAAAGACGTTATAGACGAAAGACGACGGGAAGTAACATTATATTATTTGATGCGATATTTTGTGGAATGTAATTAATTGTTCCTTACCAATAGATTGTGCTCTATTAATACAGTACCAAGTTTCTTTTATATTCAGTTGAATTTAATTGTAATAATTAACTACACTACATTACCTTAATAATTAATGATTTTGGGGGCCGCCCCGGGATAGTTATCCTTTTTTTAAATGCGTTGTCGACTTTCCAATTTGTAGTGTAGTTTTTGTGAGAAAATGCCGTACAAAAAGAATAAAGAAAAGAAGAGTCAGAATTTTTACGACCTGATGAAGTGACGCTTCCTGTAGCTATTAGAATGAATGAGGTGGTAACCTTTAATAATGTAGAAGGTTCTATTCAATGTTTTTCAGGAGATGATGGCTTTCGTATTAGATCCTTTTTAAAAACTTTTGAAGAAACAGCGGCTTTATGTAACTGGACGGACTTGCAGAAACTGATTTTCTCAAAAAGGAAATTAACTGGAACTACAGCGCTATTATCATGTCTGAATCTAACCTACTCAGGTATGATGATTTAAAAAATCTATTACTTAAAGAATTTGATAGAACTAAAAGCTCTCCCGAATTACACGAACTTTTATCTTCGTCATTTAAAAGATCTAATGAATCTTGTATTCAATATTTTCTAAGAATTCAAGAAATGTCTTTTGGTTCTAATATCGAGGAACAGTCCTTGTTTTATTATGTAATAAAAGGAATAAAAGATTCCGAATTAAACAAATTCGTTTTGTATGGTGCTCAGTCAGTCGATGATTTCAAACAAAAATATTAGAAAATCAAAGAGGTAACCAAAAATTTAAATGAAAATGTAAAAAATCTTCCAAGCAAAAAATTTGTAGATTCAGGTGAGGCAATAAATAATGTTAATACTGTTTGTTTTGATTGTGGAAATAAAGGCCATAAATTAAAATTTTGCAAATTTAAAGAGCAGGGCACTAAATGTTTTAGGCACAGATTATTTGGCCATATAGCCAGTAAATGTCCGAGTGTTAATACAGAGAAAGAAGAGTCTGATGTAATCCGCGCCAATGAAAAAAATAAAAATCACATAGTTGAAACTAATAGAACAAACTGTTTACCAAGCCGCCAAAGAGAAAAAAATGTTTGAAAAAAATATTAAAGATACTGATGCTAATAATAAAAAAAAAAATGAATGCCTTGTTGCCTGGAAATAAGAATAAATAATTGAATCGTTTCCGCTCTTGTAGATACCGGATCAGATATGTGTTTAATTAATTACTCTCTATACAATAAAATAGGGAAACCCAATCTTGAGAAATCAACAAATGTTTTAGGATGTGGTGGAAATCATGTTGCAACTTTGGGCCAATTTAAAACTTTAATATTTTTTGACGTTCGGCAGTATGAAACAAATTTTTATGTTGTTCAGGATAAATGTTTATTTTATGAAGTTCTTTTAGGAAGAGATTTTCTTCAATCAGTAAATTGAATTGTTCGACATAATCAGACTTTAATAGAACCAAAAGACGAATGTTTAAACGTTTTGCAGATTAATGAATACTGCGAAGAGGAGTTATATATTGTCGCCAGACGGTTTACGGAAAAGGTGTTAAGAATAAAGAGGAATTATTGCCTTAAAAAGAATGAAGAAGTCGATGTGAACTTAAAACTTATTCTAATTGATGAAGAACCAGTGTTTCAGCAACCTAGGAGGCTGCGAATTGAAAGAAGTCGAAACTCAAATTGACGAGTGGCTCAAGGACAGAATAATCAAGCACAGCAGCTCGGTATATGCCAGCCCGATTGTGTTAGTGAAAAAGAAGAAAGGGAAAAAGAGAATTTGCATAGACTATCGTAAGCTTAATAAGAAGATTGTAAAAGACAGATACCAGATGCCACTAATTGAGGATAAATTGACCGTCTAAGGGATGCCTGCGTTTTGAGCACAATAGATTTAAAGAACGGCTTCTTCCATGTGCCTGTTGATAAAGATAGTCAAAAGTACACCACCTTTGTGACGCCAACCGGTCATTATGAATTTCTAAAAACACCTTTCCGCCTTTGCAATTCTTCGGCAGTTTTTATTAGACTATTTAATGGAACAATTATGACCTATATGGACCATATTATAATTCCTGCCAAAGACTACGCTGAGGCGCGAGTCTCGAATAGTTTTAAAACGATGCGAGGAATATGGCTTATTAATTATTTGGGAGAAATGTCAGCTTTTGAAAACTAAGATAGAATATTTGGGCCACGTTATTGAAGAGAATAATATAACTCCTTCCCCCTACTAAAGTGAAGGCAATCATGCAGTTTCCGCAGCCAACATCTATAATACAAATACAGCGTTTTCTTGGCTTGACGAATTATTTCAGAAACATTATTAATGGCTACGCTAAAACATCTGCGCAAAAAAAAACAAATTAGTCCCAAAATAGAGGATCCGAATAGAGGTAAAGCTAAATTTAAGAAAAAATAGGTGATTCAAATCAATACGCAAATTTTTTAATTAATAATACAATTACAGTAAAAAAACATGAAAGTAATTCACTGGAACATTACTGATTTTTACATTCATCAGGAAGATTAAGAATTTTATTCCATTGAAACTCTTCAGCCCTTATATATCTTCAAGAAACTCATTTAAGACCTAATCAGCTTCTTCAAATGAAGTATTACAATACATATCGTAAAGATTGTATTCAAGGGCAGCGAGGCAGTGGTGGTGCAGCTATACTAGAAACAGAAGACATCATTGTGAACCGGTACCAATAGTTAGTCACTACCAAGTGTGTGCAGTTAAAATTGCTATCTCTAATCAAATAACAGTTTGCAGTATATATCTGCCTCCATCGCTAATAGTTGAAACAGAATTTAAAAGGTTCTTGTCGGGACTTCCGACCCTCTATTAATAGCTTGTGATTTCAATGACCCATCATATAAGCTGGGGAAGTGAAAATACTGATACAAGAGGAACGAGGGAGGATTCTGTATGAATGTTTGGATGAAAATGACTACCTAGCGAGTCCAACGTATATTTCCTCTTCGTTTGGAATATTTAACAGCATAGATCTCTCTATAGCTTCGCATACGATTACTACAAGATAAGACTGGAGTGTGCTAGAGGATACATATGGCAGTGACCATTTTCCGGTAAACCTCCATTTCATTAACCGAATACCCAATCGAAATAGGCCAGAAAGGTGGTTAACGAACAAAGCCGAATAATGCAATATTTATTCAACGATGTCAACGATTAACCAAGAAGAAGCTGGTAATGTTGATCAAGCAAACTGGTTAGTGACTAATAGGATGATCAGAGCAGCTGAAGCTTCCATACCAGTCCCAAAGGAACCGTCCCTTGGTTGACCGTCAAATGCAGAGGCCCTCTGCGAAATCGAAATCGATCTTTGAAAAGATTTAAAGCGCGAAACACTATGGAAAATTTTGTATAATATAAAAAAGTCGTGCCTTCGCTAGGCGTGAAATTTAACAACAAAAAACGTATCATGGAGGGAATTCGTATCTTCTTTAAATAAGAACTCTTCTATCAACGATGTTTGGCAAAGAATAAGAAAAGCTGAAGGGCGTTATAGAACTCCAATAATATCTGGTCTAGTAAATAATAATTGTTATTTCACCATCCAGAACGCATAACCGACTGTATAGCGGCATATATTTCTAATTACACCTCGTATTTGACTTATGATGCAATATTTCTAAATAAAAAACTCCAGCAGGAAAGCAGACCAATGGAATTCAACGCAAGCGAAAGCGGCCAGGTTTTAAATACGCCCCTTTCCATGTGGGAATTAGAAATCGCCCTTATAAAGTGCAACGACTCTGCTCCTGGTCCCGATAATGTCCTTTACTAATTTATAAGAAAACTCATCAATCTCTGAGCTCATTACTTCCTTTTTATAACAAAATCTATATCAGCCAAGTTTCCCTGACATTTGGAAAACTGCTATCGTTATCCCAATATTAAAGGATGGTAAAGACAAGCACCTTCCGTCTAGTTACCGTCCTATAATCACTTACTAGCTGTCCTTGCAGAGTGCAGGAGCGCATCATCACCAATAGATTAGACTACTTTGTTGAAAGTAAGAACCTTTTATCGCCCTTCCAGTTCGGTTTCCGAAAGGGTCGATCTACAGCGGATGCTTTAGTGGTACTAGAACGTGAAATTCAAGATGCTTTTTAAAAAAAAAAAAAATGGTGCTGTTATATTTTTTGGTATTAAAAATGCCTACGATGCAGTATGCAGGAAAGTTTTAGAGACCTTAAATCAGTGGGGGATTGGAGGCCATATGCTTAAATTTTCAGTAATTTCCTTGTTAACAGAAGATTTCAGGTAAGAGTTGGAAATAGCTGTTCCAGCTATTATCCCCCAAAAAATGGACTACCACAAGGCAGCATATTGAGTGTCTTCCTGTTTAAAGTAGCAATTTACAGCATAGCAGACTGCGTACTTCCTCCAGCTTAATATTTATTGTTTGCAGATGAATTTACTGTTTATGTCTCCGTCGATACTGTTCAAAGGGGGAATCTATATTAAAAAATGTGCTTTCTAATTTAAATAGTTGGTCTCTGAATAACGGTTTAAATTTTTCTACGGATAAAACAAACTGCGTAATATTTTCAAGATCCCGTAGACACCAGTTGTCACCATCCTTATCACTGAGAGGCACCACAATCAACGTAACGAATACTGTCCGTTATTTGGGACTCATTCTTGAAAAAAAATTATCTTGGGTTCCGCATATTCATGAACTTTGTAGTACAGCCTGGAAATCTATTGATCTCATTAAAATATTATCTAGCACTAAATGGGGAGCCGACCGTACTGTCCCGCTACGTCTATATCGTGCTATCACCCGCTTACGTTTAGACTACTGTTGTTCTGATTATTACTCTGCAAGACCATCGAAACCTAAGCTATTGGATAGTATTCATAATCAAGGAATCCGATTAGCTATAGGTGCTTTTAGGAGCTCTCCAGTTGTGATCTTGTACGCCGAAGCAAGCGAAATGCCACTGATGCATAGGCGAAATAAATTAGCGATATCCTTTTATACTAAATTGAAAAGTAAACTAACCATCCCCACTTTTAAATCAACGCATAGATTCCCATAAGCCAACAGATACATCTGAACAAGAGATAGTAAACCATTTGAATTAGATGCAGGGAACTCCTGGATGCTTACAATTATATCATTCCACCGGTATTTGAAATGGGCTGCAATGCAGTCCCTCCTATTTAATGCCACCTCTAGTTATTAACTGCAGTTTACTTAATGAACTCAAACAATCAACACCTGATATAATTTATAAACAAAAGTTATTAGATTTAATGTCTAGGATAAAGCCAAATAAAATAATCTATACCGATGGCTCCAAATGTTAAAACGGTTGTTGCTCGGAAGTATTTATTATGGAAAATATATCATATATGTTTAGCCTCCCTCCAGAAAACATTATATATTTAGCAGCATTGTATGCTTTATACAAGGCTTTAAGTCTAATTCAAGGTATTTTGGGAACAATTGTTTCTGCACAGACATTAAGAGCTCTCTGTAAGCCTTAAAGGATCTATACTCAGATGACACTATAATCCAAGACATACATGCAGTGTTATACAACTTGTGCATATAAGCGGAACTCAAGTGATTTTTGTGGGTACCGGGGCATTCGGGTATCCTCGGTAATATAGAGGCCGACAAATTATCCAAATTGGCTGCACTAATGCCACCGACGTTAGAAAAGTGTTCTATACACGCTATAAATGACATATGAGCAGGCAGTGTTGGCATGTATGGCAAAATGAGGGGGGTGCAGTAACCGGAAACAAGCTGAGAGAAATAAAAGTGAGTGTCTACCCATGGAATACTTCAATAAGAAGTATCAGACAGGAAGAACCTTTATTTAAAAGCATTTGACTCCAAGATTGAGATTTGTTAGTTCTAATTGCTTGATGTTTCATGTAGATTCCGCTGTTATTATGTCTGTTTTGTTGTTTATAGTTGTTGACTTGTTTTGTATATTGTTTGTTAGTTGTTTGTTTTTTGGATTTATGTTGTTCATATTACATTTTTTATATTGTATAGTTGTTTGTTCTGTATTATTTTATTACATTTGATGTGAAATACTTATCATAATGCTTAAGGCATAATGACCTGTAGCAGTTAAGTGCCTTAAAAAAAAAATCTAAAATAATAAAAAAATTAAGTAATAAAAAGGGTGTACATTTTATTATTCCTTTTCGTTTTATTCTACAACTTGTAAATCAGATAAAGTGGCAAACTTTACTTTTTCCGAAAATCTATTAGCTCTTCTATTTTTCGCAAGCTTTACCGCGGGCACCCTCTTTAACTGTTATTCCGGAAATACAATTATTTCAGCATAGATTAAAATTTTTTTTCTTTTTTTTTTATAACGGTTTCAACGAGAAATAATATATCGATTTTTTAACATAATTAAGAATAGCACAGTCATAGCATTTTTTCTATTCAAATCCTGCATTGTTACAGCCCTACGGTAATACTAAACTCATTACTATTGTAATGTTGAACTCAATCGCAAAAGCCTGTATTATTGTAATAATTTTCTTCTTTCTATTATTCGTTGTAGTTGTGTGTATTTTATTTTCTTTTAATTTTAATTCTTCCATTTTAGTCAGCTATGTATTATTAAACAGAAATAACTTATAATGCAATTTATCAAAGTTTACTCAATTACAACACACTGCGCCTGCTCTATGGATCATCCAACACTTCAGTTGATCAAATTGACTTCACATGAACTTAACAGAAATTATAATTTTTTTCATTTTTTTCTCTTTAAAATATCCAAAATTTAAGATTATACTTTTTTTTATTAAAGAACAGCATTTAAAAGAAACCATCCACAATTTTCTTAAAAAATTACTTCAATTTTAACCAGAATTTTTGTCACTAAGTATAGGCGGGTTCGATGTTTGCAACACGTCGTCTCTCTTGCAACACTTGTATTATATTGTTATATACAGTCATGTTATTTCAAAACTGATCAAAATTTCTCAGACTATTTCTCACACTTTAATACTGCTTTGAAATCGTTAACATGCTCCAAACCTTATTCTTTTTTACTTTACCTAATTTTCGTTTTTTTTTCTAATAAAGTTTAATGCTTTAATTTCTATTCACTTAATTTATACTTCCTTTTGTGCGTTTCATTTAAGATTTTAAAATTAGATTTCTATCGTAGTTCATAGAAATATAACTTTTCTAAATGTAACTATTTCCCTCATACCAGATGGCTTTACTGAGGTTTAATATCCCATTTTCAGTAGTTGGAATCGATAAAAACCCTTTATTGCATTAGTTTTCTTTCTATTAAGTGCCGGTAGTCGAGTCAAATGATTCATCCTCATCCGACACAGAAGAAAATTCATTGGCTATTTGAAATACATTTATGACCAAAGAGATGAAAACGAAGATTCTGGGGAGATCAGAAATGATTTGTTATAAAAAAATTCCCTCAACATTGGCCTTAATTGTTTTATTCTAGAAACAAAATTAGCTCCTATAATTTGTATTTACCTTGAAATCCAATATAGAATATATTTCTAAATCATAACTAAATATAGAAGCAATGGATTTTCCATTATTTTAACATAAAAAAATATAATAATGAGAGATACAAGAACTCTGAAACTAATAAGCTAGAAGTTGATGGGCCAAAATAATAAAGGAAATAAAAAGAAAATTATTTTAAGTAACTTTATTTAATAAAATATAACAGAATAAATAATTAATACAATCGACTGTGGAGACAATACTGCGTGAAGAATGTTGACTAAACTATAGTATTATAAGGCAGCCTTGCAAAGTAGTATGCAAATATCAATGGCCTCTTTCTTTTTAAGTGATTATAGGAAACAAAATCACATAGAATATCAAATACAAACTGGATCTTGGAAAGCTTGGAGCAGCCAATGCTATTCCAGATTTTAACCACTTATTGTTGTTACTTTCTAATTTTTAGCTATGGCTTATAGAGTATCCAATTAGTGAAATTAAAGTCAGAGTTACCAAGCCATCCAAAGTCATTGATTAGAACATAACCATCGATAAATAAACCAGCGAGGATTGACAATGATCCTTTATGTATGATCAAATGTTTACATCTAGCCACTAAACCCAAAATATGGCCAAATTCACTTGGATTACTAAATACTAATATGTCCTCATCTTGAAATAGATCCATATCACGAACTTTTTTTACATATTTATAGGCTATTATAACAAAAAGTGGATTTTTTACCTGCTCACGAAACCATTGCATACCCAGATAGTAGTATTTAACAAGTTCTGTGTTAGATTTAACATCATCTATAATCAGGACTGCAACAAGATTTTCCTCGACTATTACTATATCTTTACTATGTAGTTTTCCAGATGCTATTACATTATCAGCGAATTTATTAATTTCCTCACGGAATTGAAATTGTTTCTTCAATTCATATCTTATAGAAAATAAAAGTTCAGCATAAATTTCCGTTACATAATGAAAATGCAATACTTTAACTCTGGGTTCATCGTCTGGTTGATATTCATAACTTCCTTTTTGTAAGCAATCCCCTACGTACGAGTCATATTCCTTTAACCTGATACTATCATTGGTGAAAATGGTTTTCATCGATTCGATTGTACTCTTCGGTGCATAAGCAAGCCATTTTGGATCAACTTTCTCTATAGCCCAAACACTTATATAAGACCATAATTGTACATTCAAAGAGTCATTAGCTTTGAACGTTATAATAGCTTGTGAACATACCGTTTCTTTGGAAATAATATCAATAGTCAATAAAATCGTAATTAGTGTAACACAAAAACCACAACAGTAAATTATAGTAAAACTTCTCCATTTTAAATATAATATCCTACTCATTACCAGCGTTGGTATCAATAGAAATTAAATTACACTGACTACAATCATGTGTTTTTTGTATGGTGTAGTATATTATTAGCAATATATAATATATTGCATCAGCAATGATATCTGCCATTAATTTGTTTGGAATTAACTTTATATCAGAAGACAGATGATAGATAACAGTAGGATAGCACTTTATTAATTTACAAATCATATTTTATTAAATTTAAATAAAACAGATTTATCGCCACAAAATTGATCTATCCTCCCTCTCTATAAGGGTCTACCCTGTATATATTTCTCACCTCCCGGATGAGCAATAGAATTGAAATTCTTTTGATTTTGGCCATTATAAGGCAGGTTAGGTAATCACCTTCCTAACCGTTTCGTGCGATTGTATGTTATGGCGCTCATGTGTGGGGTTTTGAACAATCCGAATGATTGGAGAAATTTCAATGATACTTTCGAAAAAAGTTGTTTTCACTCTCCGCCTGCACGCCAAACTATATACTTCATATTGAAACGTCTCTGGATGCGGTTTTCCTTTCTACATTGAAATTAAACATTAATTATTGCCTTAATGTACTTGAGTTACCGGATCATCGCTAAACAAAGATCGTAGCGTTTGAGACAATCAAGCGCAGATTATCCTGGTTTTCTAGTTTGGTTAGGCTATCTGAACTACATTCTGTAAATTTGACACTTCCTTACAGAAAAAATTAATATGGCAACTTAACACTTTGGGTTCTTCTTTGAGGAGTTCATACTGGAGGGGATCTCTCCTCCGAGCAAAAAAAACTGATATATTTATTTTGTACCGTAGTTTAATAGCAGTTACTGAATAATTTGGGAGGTATTGCGCGCTAAATTGGGAAAGTTCTTACGGATCAAGAATAAAGGTGACCTATTAAATGTAAATGGCGTGGACGGAAAAGGATCATGATAATGAGCTCTGTCAGACATGCAATCTTCAGCAGCCTGAAACACTATACCACTTTCTTGGTAAATGTCCGGCATATGTTTACTTAAGAAAGCAATTTTTTGGTATTGAATTTCTTTCTAGCTATGTCATTGTCGAATTATTTTCCATAAACTCAGACCATTTGTTGCTGAAAATTGCTCGTCGGATTTGGAGCTTTAGATGTACATATTTAAATTCCTCAAATTCAAATTGTACTCATGATTTTGTTTTCTATCCCCAATTTTTTGATAAATTTGTTCATAGTAACCAATAATTTATTATTTCATATTATATTCTTTCAGTTTTACTTTATTTTATTTATTTATTTTTAATTTTGTTTTTCTTTTTCCTTTAAGATGTTTGTTCCGCATGTGAGGATAGCAATTTTTTGTGTGAAATGTATCTACTGGTTGGCTTATCTGCCAGGAAGTATCCAAGAAAACAGCAAATAATTTTTAAGTGTTTTTTATTTGTAACCCTACGTTTCGGCAGACATTGTTTACCTTCTTCAGTGGCTATCATAGAGTGAGAGAAATTTGCAAGTCTTGTCACAACATAACTGATTATGATCCAAACTTCTCTGACTCCAAGATATAAAAAAATCTCTTACTTTCTTCGTGCTCCCACTTTGTGACTGTGTACGCTACAGTTTCTTTTTTTTATCACTGTGATTTGATTAATTTCACAATAATCCGACAGCAATTTCAATTTATTTTGTGCATCATGCTAAGAATAAGAGGTTATCGCCACGTCATTAGGATCGTGCCACGACATCCTTTCCGCCCTTAAGGTAAATATCCTCCACACCCCTTTCCCTAAAGAAACTTGGAAAATCACTCAAGTAAAAATCACCTTCAATCACTGGGTCGGTCACCTTCCTTGTAAAATCTTGGACCAAGAACGTGGGATATATTCACCATGCCAGATCCTGTTGAATAGGTTCAACAGATAATGAAACCAAGGGTCTGGTAATAATTTCATACCCTAGTTTAGAATACAATGTAAACCAGGGGCTTTACCATTTTTGCTAATCCTAATAGCATTTTGATTTCCTCCAAAGTAAAAGTGGTATGCAGAATAGGATCATACATCCCAAATGAGGATATATCTGCTGATATACTTTGCAGGTAGATTGTTCTAAAAAATACCTCCCAATTATTTACACCAATATTGTACGATAAACAGAAGATATTTGAAAAAACCGGATAACACCCCAGAACTCTTTTGTGTCTCTGCCATCCCCAAGTTTTTCTTTCATAAAATTATAATAAGCCTTCTTGGTTTTGTCCAATGAGCAAAGTATGTTCTTTCCTAGCTTGACAAAACTAGTTAAGCAATCATGAGTTTTACGTTTTCTATAATGCCTATATAAACGGTTTAAATTATTCTTAGATAATTTACATTCTTTAAAATACCATTTATTTGAAAAATGCACATTGAAATTCCCACTGCCATGGCCATACAAGGTTGCAATAATCCCAGTTTCAGAAATGCCCAGTTTCAGAAATCATATTCAAAAACGAATCATATAAATCATCCACATCTTCACTACAGTAATAAATATTTTGAAAACAGTCAATCAAGTACTTCTATATTTTTACATTTCCGTGCAACATTTCTCTAGATATTGTTACGAGCTTATTATTAATAGGAGAACGTTTAAATGACAAATAACAAAGCGCGTGGTCTGACGAACCAAGTAGTGGGGAAAACACAAAATCATCACAGGTATACAGAGTTAGCTAGTTAATCCACACCTGCATCTATTAGGGTGAGAAAGGTGTGCTGCATTCACGTTTCCACAAACAGACCAAGATTGCATAAGAGTTTCAAGAGAATGATCTCTTTTGTCTAGTTTTTTGTCCAAAGAGATTCGTCCATGTTTAAAAGGAGTAATGGAACGGAGTAGCATCTAAGCTGTTATGCTCAACGATTCTGGCGTTAAAAATCACCTCCCACCACTAAATGGTACAAGCTGTAGTTAGAAATAAGGATATCCATCTGGTCTTGAAATAAATCAATTATCTGGTCGGCTATTAGTGAATCCATACTAACAGGTATATCTAACTCGCCAGCTTCTATTACTAAGGAAATATAAACAATGAGAAAAGAGTTAGACCGATTTTGTGAAGAAAATACGCGTATTTCATCGACAGTAATATCTTGTGAAAATCAATTAAAAACATCGCTTACACAACTTAAGCATGAAATTGCGTATGTAAAGAAAGAAAATAATGATTTAAAAAAGGAAAGTGTACAACTCAAAAGTGAAATAACTCAATTAAAGCAATTCACACGATATAATGCAATTAAAATTTCTAATTTTCCTAAAATTGAAAATGAAAACCCATTTTTAATATGCGATAAAATTTGTAAATATATCAATTTGAATACAACTCAGAGTTTCTACAAGACTGTTGCTTATGAAGGGTAGAAATGTTAAATATCCGCCACCAGTTATAATAAAATTTTTGAGAAACAAAGATAAAACAACGCTTATGAAATTCCTTAGAGAAAACAAAGTACGCTTGAATTCACAAATTTTTGTAGAAGGCCCTGATGTTTCTGTGTACATATCCGAATTCCGAATTGTTTAAAAAATAGAACAATTTAAAAAAATATGCCCTATGAAATAAACTTTGGGAAGAATTTCTCGAAAGAACTTCCAATGCGAAATCACTAACTGTATTAATATTTAGTTAGTGCCCATCCTTTCTTGGATAAAGAGCTTAGGTTGGAAGAGTTAATAAGTAGCATAGATAGTTCCAAAATTAACTAATCGCCTGGTAATGACGGCATCACAAACGAATGGTTCAAATTACTTCCGCCAAATTGGTTATATTACCTGCTAAACGTTTATAAAACGATATGGGAAGAAGAAAAAATTACAGCAAGCTGGGGTATAATTAAATTAAGAATGACATATAAAAAGGAAGGCGCCCTTAATCCAGCCAATAACAGAGGTATTGCTCTCATTAACAATATTGTCAAAATTTTCACAAGAATTTTATCCAGGCGATTAACTGATTGGTGGGTTGAAACTGGTAGCATACTCCCCGAAGAACAGATGGGGTTTCGTCAAGAAAGTGACTGCAGAGATGGAGTTTTCTCCTTATCCGCTTTAGTTAATCTAAATCTACGATTCAAAAGAGCACAAGTTTACGGTACATTTGTCGACCTGCAAAAGGCATTTGATTCTTTATCGCATGCTAAATTATGGGAAAAATTAAATAAAGTTGGTATTTACGGCAAAATTGTTAACATTATGAAAGATATTTATGATAAAGCAATTAATTATATTTATTGAAAGTGTTGGAAAGGAAACAAAAGTGTTTAACGTCACAGAGGGAGTGCTTCAAGGAGATAATCTCAGCCCTCTTCTGTTTTCTATATACATCTCCAATATAGTAGACTTGTTTAGAGTTCACGGTGCAATAGGTGTGAGCATAAATGAAAAAGAGGAGGTGCTCAAGCTTTTATATGCGGACGATATAGTACTCCTGGGGCATTCTTGGAAGGATGTGCAGTTTAAATTAGATCTTCTTTGTAAATACTGTGAACAGAACTTATTGAAGGTTAACGTAGCTAAAACCAAAATATTGTATTTTTATAAAGGTGGAGAACTAGGTAAACAAAAGAAATTTGTTTTTAATAAAGAGCAAAGAGAAATTGTTAATGGATTCATGTACATCGGTAATCTTTTGGGTCAAGCGGTAACTTTCGAAAAGCAGCTGAATACATTAATTCATTAGGAATAGCGGCAGGTACAAAAGTAAGGCATTTATTGTCTAGAGGGAAATCGGATTAATGGGAGACAAGGAAGTTCTCTTTGATTCAATGGTTAGCAGGATCCTTTTGTATTGTGGTGAAATTTGGTCAGTCCCGTACGGGGAAATGCTCGAAAGAGTACAAGAAAAGTTTTCTAATACTCTCTTACAACTTCCGACCTCAACACAAGACGCCTTGCTGAGGCAGGAGACTAATAGAGCACACCTTGATTTCCAAATTTTTAAAAGAATGATCGGTTGGTGGACGGCTCTGCTTAAGATGAAAAGCGATCGCATACCTAAATTGTGTTTCAACAGACTTGTTGTCTTAGTAAATTCTTCCCAAATTCCTTTTAACTGGTTTGAGCATTTGAGAAACTCATTAGCAAAAATTGGTGCAATTAATTTGTGGGAGTCATAAGACTACAACCAAATAAACATAAAGAAAAACAGAATAATTAGCGCTTTCAAATTGTATTTGGACAGCAAAGACATAGAAAAACTATATAATACAAGATCTAATATTTACATTAGATACATTAGGAATTATAATTGCAGAGAACACTATCTCTTAATAAATGCTCCAATAGAATATTTGAAAGTAATTTCCCAGATCCGTTTAGCGAGCGAAAATTTTCCAAGAATTATAATAAAAAACAAAAAATATGAATTCCACCGAAAAAAAACTGTAAACTGTGTATTGATAATAAACCAGACTCTATTATACATATGTTATGGTATTGTAAAACTTTTGGCATACATAGAGAAAATTTATTTAGCCAGATTCAATCAAAATATAATCAATCTGAAAATGATATACTGGAGAATATTTTAAAATGTACCACCTTAATTAGCATTAAAAACCTATATAATTATGTAAAAAAATGTTTGGAAATAAGAGAAAATCTAGAACAATTTGTGTAAAACGATAATTATTATAAAAATAAGTTACGAACTCTTTGTTTTTGGATATAACTATAATATTTGTATGTTAATTTTGTATGTAAAACTGTATGTTACCAAAAAACAGTAGGTAAAGATTATTATTTATATTAACAGTTGATTCCAAGTTCTAGTTTGTTTAATTTTATTAAGTTACGTTTTGTCAACAAAATTATGTACAAGAAAGATATTCTCAGATATTTCATTTTGTTTTAACTTACAAAAAGGATTTCTTATTTAATTATGGGAACTGAACCCTTGCAATAAAATTTGTAATTTTAAAAGCAATAAACAGAATTTGCTTTTGAATTTCATTTGATTTTTTTAATATCTTTCGCATCAAAAACAAATCACGTACTGAACCCTCTAACATTCCAATAACAAATTCTATTTAAATCAAAATCATAAGAAGAGCCATAGTTGCCTTAAAATTAACAATATTTACATTATTCTCCTCTGAGGCAATTGTCAACTTCACCGCATCTACTATTTTGGCGCCACTGTCGCGGTAGAATTTTTCATCAAAAAAGGATTTAGCGACCCGTCTTCAAGCTTCTTAGCAGACTTAATTTTCCTTAATTTTCTAAGAAGTATTGGAAACAGATAAAATGATGGGGTCAACCGTTTCATCACCAATAGCATCAGCTTCGTAAAAATCAGCATCGTTTTGAAATAGGCGTAAGAAGACCGGATGTAAACGGATGTAACTGTTTCAGTCACTCTAAGTCCGATACAGTTTTCCTTCCTTTACAAAGTTTCTTGTTTGCTTTAATAACGCATAATTCATGGGCGATAAGTACTTATTAATAAAAACTGGCGAACAAACAGCACCCATAAATTCAATATTTAATTTACTTCTAAGTTTTGCCTTAATAATAAAATTGGTTTTTACTGAGCGTTTCATAAATTTAATGAATACAGATGGAGGTAAATTATTTTATCTGATGCTACCACGATAAATGATATCTATTGAATCAACATTAACTGGAAAGTCAATTTTAGACGATAACGCTGTAATAGGTAAAAGTAAATCTTCATTTTGCTTCACCGGTATATTAAAAGGAACGCTAGGAAACTCAGCAATAGCACGATATAATACTGCAATTTTAGAATTTAGATTGCAATTAAAAACTAAATTGCAGTCATAAACTTTAGAGAAAATAACACTTCAAATCTAACGTCACAAATTTACCCAGAAAACCTAAGAATGAAAAGGTTAACTCAAATTAAAGTGATAAGTTTATATCTGTGGTGTTAACATTTGAAGATTCAGGAAAATTACTCACCTCTCCATATGAAAGGATTACACTTCTTTTATTCTTTATCTTTATCTTGTTAATAGAAGAACGTTAACATAGAGGAAATATGGTAATCCAGTTAGATTTTCAATGTGGAGTTGTTCACTGGAAATACATGTTTTGTAGTTCACAGAGATTGGAAAAATATTTTTTAGAAAATAAGTATGTGTGTGTGTGTGTGTGTGTGTATGCTGTGTTTGTGTGTGTCTTTATGTGTGGCACAATTAAAAAAATGAGGAAAATTCATGTAAGGAAAATTCTGAGGAGTTAGAGAAAAATCTATTCATCGAAATGGGAATTTTACTCAGTTTTTCTTTCCAATATCCTGTGAATATTTCGTAAAAACACCATCGTTGTCATTAATTCTCCTTTAGATACAGCCTCCTCAATTTTCCCACCGATTCTGCTTTTCTTATACATACGCGTTTTTTATTAAGTTTAGATTCCTATCGATTTAAAATTTTTAGTATGAATTGCAATTAGCTACGATTTCTCGTATAACTGATAATATATAATTCTATGTAGTGGAATGCTTTGAATGCGTTGGTCGGAAGAGAAATAATTCGTTTAGGTAACTTTTAGACTTACTGAACACTGTACATATTAAGTGCAAAAAAACAATCACAACTAAGACTTTACAACTGTAATATTATTTCAGTGAGAGAGTATGGTAGCATGAGAGGAGAGTGACAGACTGACTGGCAGAGTGAAAGTACCTGGTATGTGGTCAGTTGGACGATTATTTATTGCCAAAGTTGCCAATCACTACTCCCGATACTATATTAGAGTTGAGTTAGGTCGTGCCCATCTGATATGTAAAATATTTAAGGGAATGTTGAGTTGGTGGAGAGGATTATTACAAATCTCAGATTATATGATGCCTAAACAGTTGCACAATATGTTACTGAAATTATAGATTGTAGAAATATTCCATTTAATTGGGCATATGAATTGACAGACCTTCTCTATCGGATAGGGGCAAATCGTATTTGGGACAGTCAGAATTCTGATATTATAAATAAACATTATAATAGTTTGGTTGAAGCTTTTGAAAATCACTATTTATGAATGGATGTAGATATATGAGTATTTGTATTATAATATAAACATTAATAAAATTAGATTGAACTCACGGTTAAGGTCAGTACAAAGTATACATGTATATTTGCGAATGAAGAAAAAGTTTAATGAACAATAAACAGCAATGTTTACTGTGAAACCCCTGCCACCATCCAGAGTAAGTGTTTGAAACACTATTTGTCGGACTGTAATGACTCAGTTTCTAATAATGAACAAGTACACTCTTATAGTAATGAAAATAAGATTAATAATATATACTAATTTTTTGCCAAAAGTGTGAAGTTAAGAAACTTAGTTATAAATTAGACTAATGTAGTTGCGCTGTATTTCCTAGTTATTCCTCTGCATCTTCTAAAAATTATTTATGAGTTTACAGTTCATAAAATACTGTACTGGCTATCAGATAAGAATGATATTAATTTTTCAAATGTTTTATTTTTTTTTTTTAATTTTCTATGACTTATGTTCTTTAAAGTTTATATATAAATAATTCATTTATTTTGCATTTATTTGTTTGTGTATTATTATTATTTTATTTTTGTATTTTCTCTCACTTCTTGTTATAGATTTTTGTATCTTTAAAGCAATAAATTATACACATGCTAATCGTAGACCGACATACAACCTTTCTTCGAACGTTTACAGGCAGTATCTATGAGAGCTCTTACATTTCGAGAAACGGTTAGTAACATTTATGCACACATTAGGTTACTCGACCGTTCTAGCTAAGCTATCAATTTGCAGATCATAAGATGATGAATCAGATGGCTTGCTTGGGTCTGGTTAGTCTGCATTTCCTGTTGTCAAATTGCTACACATAATGACAAAATGAATTTTCCGGCATGTGATAAGTTTAGGTGTGATCTTACAACTCTTTGCAACATTATCCCTTTACAGACAACAGAAATTCTCCCTTTTATACCCAGCACTTTTACGTCTTTCTTCAATCGACATATTTTGAGCTCTAATACACTCTTGAGACACGTGACTAAAAGAACAAAAATACAGCTATTATTCTTGTGCCTTACGGCTGTTGTTTGCAGACAGTAGCAGAAGGAACTTCATTAGCACACTGAGAGCCAATTTGTCCTTTACTTTCGGACTATTACGAATTTACTTTTCATGTTTGTTCGGCTTTAAATCGAAACCTGCTCCGCTAATGCTACCTTTGGTTCTCCTTCTAATTCAGCTTACCGAAGCCGCGTTAAATTGTTTAAATTCATAGTTTCCCTAATGAAGTTGTAGTTCTTTCCCAATTACCCAACCAGAAAGACTTTAACTTCGGCCCCAAATTTTGTAATTTTTTAATGGCAATTTATATTAACTTTAATTACTGTCACATGTTGTTGCTGACCGTGAGACAATTAGCGATTATGCCATTAATAATAAAATATCTTTATTGAATATTCATTTAACTTTCCATCTCGTAATCTATTTTTTCTTCAGACATATTTACATCACCAACCATTAATTCTTATTGATTATATTTAAAGTCTGATACCTTAAATCTAATAATTCAGCAAACGCTTTGATCTGACTTAGATCAATTATATCTTTTCCTATCTTAAAATAACTCACCAATTCATTGAATAATTTGGTAACATTCCCTCTAAGAATTCTCCTAGATTTCTCTTCCTTTTCTAAGGACGTAGTTAGTCTTGTAAGGTTAAAAGAAGGTTATCACTTCCATAGTGGAGGTGGGTAACTTTCTTGAAAATGGGCCCAATGATTTTCTTCAATCTTTGCTGATAACTCCCCAGATATAAAGTTATCTCTTTAATTTGAAAACACACTTATTCTGAGGTTTCTGGGTAAATTTGTGAAGTTTGATTTCAAGTGTTATTGTTTGAAGTTTACAACTGCGGTTTAGTGTTTTTAGCTAATTTAAAGCTTAATAAAATATGGTCTGATATCTGTATTAATAGAATCATATTTTCTGGCTCATTGGAATCAATTCCAAACAAAGATTGCCAGATGTTAGTGCTTGTCAATAAATATACATTGTGTTAACAACATACTATACGATAAAAAAAAACACATGATTCAAGCAAGTTACTATTAATTTCTATTAATACCGACAATGGTTATGACTAGGAAAGTGAAACCAATATTTCTAAAATGCAGAAGTTTTTCTATAATTTCTTGGTGCGGTTTTTGTGTTACACTAATTACGTTTTTATTGATTATTGATAATGTAATTAAAGAAAGGTTTTGTTCACAAGCTATTATAACGTTCAAAGGTGATGGGTCTTTGAATGTACAGTTATGGTCTTATTTAAGTGTTTGGGCTATAGTGAAAACTGATCCAAGTTGGTATGCCTTCGTACCGAAGAGTACACTCGAATTAATGAAAACCATTTTCACCAATGATAGTATCAGGTTAAAGGAATATGAATCCTACCTATTGGATTGTATACATACAGACAGTTATAAATCTCGAACAGAAGATAAAACTAAAGTAATAGATTTAAGTTATATACCGGAAATTTATGGTGATATTTTACTTCCCTTAAGAAATGATTTGAAGAAACAATTTAAATTACGAGAAGAAATTAATAAATTCGCTGATAATGTAATAGCATCTGCAAAACAAACTAAAGATATAGTAATAGTTGAGGAAAACCTTGTTGCAGTTTTGATTGTAGATGATATTATATCTAAACTAGAAATTTATGATTATTATGATCTGGCTATACAATGGTTTCGTGAGAACATAAAAAATCCACGTTTTGTTATAATAGCCTATAAATATGTAGAAGAAGATCGTGATATGGATCTATTCCAAGATGAGGACATATTATTATTTAGTAATCCAAGTGAATTTGGTCATATTTTAGGTTTAGTAGCTAGATGTAATCATTTGATCATATTTGAAGGAACACTGTCAATATTCGCTGGTTTATTTATCGATGGTTACGTTCTAGTCAATGACTTTGGATGGCTAAGTAACTCGGACGTTATTAATTTCACTAATTGGATACTTTATAAGCCAAATCTAAAAATTAGAAAGTAACAACAATAAGTGGTTAAAATCTGGAATAGCATTGGCTGCTCCAAGCTTTCCAAGATCCAGTTTGTATTTGATATTCTATGTGATTTTGTTTCCTATAATCACTTAAAAAAAAAGTGGCCATTGATATTTGCATCTACATTGCAAGGCTGCTTTATAATACTATAGTTTAGTCAACATTCTTGACACAGTATTGTCTCCACAGTCGATTATATTCATTATTTGTTCTGTTATATTTTATTAAATTAAGTTACTTAAAATAAATTTGTTTTTTCTTTCCATTTTTTATTTTATTATTTTTGTTCTTTAGTAACAACTTCTGACATATTGGTCGCGACTTTCATCTTTTATCACTAGATCTGAGCTGACACCTCTCTCGTTACATATTTCTTGTATGCGCAATAAAATGTTTAAACACAAGCTTCTGGGTAGGAGGTTTGAATCAGAGCGGTTACATATCGCTCTGGCGCAGTAGCCGTAGATCATGGCTGAGGAAGTCAGAGTCATTCGACCATTCCAAGGTAAGGTGCTATAATTTAAGCTCCACGCTATCCACAAAGCGTTGGCCAAAGAAGGTACTACGTAGGAAGTGGGGTTCCTCAGGAAGCAGGATGGAACTTTAACTGTCTCGGAAGAGGAAAGCCTAGTGCTTCTCGCGAAGACGCACTTTCCGTCTCGATAGAATCCATGGCCCATAGGTGCCGGGCATCCCTGGCACGAAGCATATCAGGCCATCCCCAGAGGACTGGAGATTCGCCACTCTCATTACAAGGCCAAATAAGATCAGGTAGACCATCAACAAATCCCAATCTTTTAAATCCTCAGGGATAGATGGTATTTACCCCGTCCTTTTACAAAAAGGACTAGAAATAATTTTACATATCTGTGTAGAATCTTTAGGGCATGTATAGCCGGACGATATACACTGGTAATGTGGCGTAGTGTCAGGGTTATCTACCTCCCCAAAGTGGCCAGAGTGTCCGAACTAACTCCAGACTCGTACAGGCCGATAAGCCTATCTGCCTTCCTAAGCAAGTATTAGAATGATTGGTGGACAGATATATTAGGTATAAGGTGCTCCCCAAGTGCTCCAGCATCATCAGACCCATGAATACATATGGGTCGGTGGCCGGTCTTGATATGCCAAGACGTGGTAGAAGGGTGTGGCAGATAGGCTGAAAGGGATCCAAAGGCGAGCATCCCTGGGTTCCATGGGCGCCATAAAAACCACCCCGAATGCAGCGCCGGAGGTCCTCCTTATTTTGCAACCACTACATACCCTCGTTCAAGGCAAAGCCAAAATGGGAATCCAAACGCATTGCAGGGGCCACACCCATCACCTTTGGACATGATCACAGTAACCACAGGTTGATTGAGGAAAATAAGGCTGACCATCTACTTGGAATGCCTATTGACAGGATGGTTCCCAGGTATCACATTGAGAGGAACATCAAATTGTTATACCAAAAAGAGACGACTGTGACGGTGATCCTGCCATTTTCGGTAACTCGGAGACGCCTCCAAAACTCCGGCTGGAGTCAGAACTGGGGACTATGGGGAGAGTGGGAGAAGCCTAGGGAAGTACGCCACAGTCTTTCAGGCTGAAGTTGTGGCGCTACAGCTCTGCGCTAAGGAGATTATAAGGAAAGTTTACTGGGTAGGAGAGTGGCCAAATACTCTGACAATTAGGCAGACCTGAAGGCACTTTCCTCACAACAAATAGTCTCAAGACTGGGGTGGGAAAGCTTAACTGCCCTAACCGAGTTGGATGCCCGGAATAAGCTGACATTCGCCTGGGTGTCGAGACATGCGGGGTTCCTGTCCAACGAGAAGCGTATTCTCTGACGAGAGGGTTCGAAAGATGCCTTTACAGAGCCCAAACCCTTCTGCGGCTGCCCATGAGCCTAATTCAAACTTCTTGGATAGAAGTACAGCGTCTGCATTGGTGGGAGAGTACACCAAGACAGTGGCAGGCAAAACCCTTTATTAAGAGACATTTGCCTAAATTTACCATTGATCAACTGAGTCTTGGCCGAAGGGATAGGAGGCTAAGGGTTGGTCTACTAGCAGGGCATTGTAGGCTCAAGTGGCCCAAGTAGATAGAATTAACCGGATCCACGCCACTTTTCTGCACAACATGGCGGCCATCCCCCCTCGACCACCCACCTCTGCTCACTTCCTCACTCATCACTTAACCCTTCCCCTACCCAAATGTTCCCACTTCCCACCCCACCCCTTCCTCACCGTAGAAAAAGAAATATTAAAAATTAATTTTTATTTGCTGAGTTCAGCAAAAGCGATCTCTCAACCTTCGCCATACAAGTCCATCACATTCACTACCCAGCTATTGTGGTAACTTGGGAATAGTAGTTTTCTTTAGATTCTTATACCTCAAATACATACTTCTCCCTCATACCTCACACTTCTTTACCTATATATGTATATATATAAGTATATATATATATATATATGGACTTAAAAAGACTCTCTGCCCCACAAACCTCCGGCCAAGGTCATTAAACTTTGATCTGTATTTTTCCTTCGTACAAAAGTGCATTAAGCTCTATGAGTGCACAATGTTTGCAATGTAATTCCTGATTGAAATTTATATATTATTTTTTTTTGACACTAAGTCTTAAAGAGAGAAACCCTCCCAGCCCCTTCCTTGTTTATGATAAAACTATTTTTATCGATCAAGTATATAACTAACACATATATCCAATTCAATATAGTGATTTCTGGGACAGATACTTATGTGAGTTTTTTGTAAACAATAAACTAAAATTTAATCTATGCCCCCTTCTTACACACCTTAATTGTTTATGATAAATCTATTTTTATCGATCAACTATATTGACAACAAATATATCCAATCCAGTATATTGATCTACGAGTCAGTTACCTGTCTTAGGTTTTAGTAAACAATTAAAACTTAAATCTCCACTTTCCTTGTTTAAGATACATCTAGTTTTTATCGATCAATTATTTTATAGAACCCAGTTAAGTAATTTATGAGTCAGTTACTTCAGTAAGTTTTTGTTTTGTTACAAACTAAAGTCGTTAGATCTGTTACGTAATTAATCTAACGCAATGTACGACGAAGTAGTTACTAATATCTTTTGTCAAACTAATTGTTTATACAATCAAACAAAACAATTAAAGAAAGGAAAAACGCTAGTGCTTAACTAGAGAACTAATAACTGTTGTAACTCAATTTGCATACTAAATTCCCCCATATTTTTAAACATTTTTCTAATCTACATTAGAATAGATTACTAACGGGGAGTGGGCGAGCCTCATTCCACTGCAACCTCCAAAGCGAGGTCTTTTCTGGATCCCCTTAAATTATAGCACAAGCCCCAACTCGGCCCTCCTAATCAATCCTCCTAGCAAAGCTGAGACGGCTCCGTCATGAAGCTCATAGCTTCGGGATTGGCTGTCCAACTGAAGAAACTGTAATGGGTTCAGATGTCTTGGAGAGGTGTGATGAACAGTTGGTTGTTAGTTAGAGATTTTAGAGAGTTGTTATTCGGAATATGAATTAAGAATTTACGAAAATAGATATATATATATTTTAACAGTAATTTAAACGTTCGAAAAGATAAACTACAATTAATTTAAAATGATTTAAATTGTAACTAGAATGCACCAACTATAATGATTGATAAATAATATATCGTTAAATACTTAGATAGGGACGCACTCCGATGTATGAATTATGTCACTCGTAGAATCTTGATGTTACGCTGATGAAATACTGAAGAATAATCCTCCCCCACTTCCTGTAGAGAGAGACCTTTTATTGCCATCACCACACATTGACAAGTCTTGTAATTAAGGGTCACACTCAAACATCTTTCGCCGTGTGTTGACCCTTCGTCTTGAACAGGTGTTGGCGGTTATCAAAGGACTGTAGCCAGGTGGTCGGTCTTGAGTGTTTTTTTATTGCCGTGTGTTGACCCTAGGTCTTGAATACGTCGGTGAACAGGTGTGGCGACAGGTGATGGTAGTTATCAAAGGACTACCTTTGACCGCGACTGGCTGGCACCACTAGTTATAATTTTTATAATTAAAAATTATATATTTCTGTTATCACTCCTTCTTGTTATCACATTACAAAACCTTATCCTCGCCAGGCCGGCGCACTCACACACATCCTTTGTGAGTGCGCCGGGGTTTCTTCCTCTGCCTTGCAGAATCGGCTTTCCGCACAAGCTGCAAGTTGTTAATGGTGCAGGTGTTTGTTCAGCCTACAATGCCCTGTTAGTTGACCCACAATTAGCCTAATATCACTTCTGGAATAGCTCAGTAGATCTCTGGAAAATTTTAGGACCTCTGTCCTGGTGTTCTCTCCCACCAACGCAGACGCTGTTCTTCTTTGACAGAAGTTTGAATAAGTATCCTGGACAAGCCGCAGAATGGTTCGGGGCCTATAAATGTATCCTACGTACCCTTCCTCGCTAGGGCATCTGCCATTTCATTGCCCAGAAACCCCGCATGCCCCGGCTCCCAGGCGAGTGTCAGCTTGTTCCGAGTACCCAGCTGGGTTAGGCCAAGTAGGCTATCCTACACAAGCTTTGAGACTATTTGGTGTGAAGAAAGTGCCTCGAGGGCTGCCTGACGGTCGGAGTATATGACCATTCTTCTACCCACTATACCTTCTTCTAATCTCCCTAACCACTTCATCCTGAAAGACCGTGGCTTACTTCCCTAGGCTGACCTTGATCTTAAATTTAGGCCTGCCCCATAGATCCGGCTTTGATCCCAGTCGGAGTTTTGGATCCATCCGTATACCAGATCAATGTACCGAACAGGGGGTTCACAGTCCCCTCTGTTCGGTATCCCCGAGCCTCTGCTCGGTATAAGAATTTGGAAGTGGCGTAATGTGATAGTAACTATTACGGTTTTATGGAGGTTTATGGACAGATCCTCCTCACCACACCAGTTCCTGACCAAGTTAAGAGCTGCTTGCACACGCTCTGCAATCGTAGTAGGGTGTTAACTTACCACAATCGCCAAATCGTCTGCGTAGCCTAGGCAGTCTAAGCCATCCGCAGATAGTTGATAGAGGAGGTCATCAAAGACCAGTTTCCACATCAGAGGGGACTAAACCCCTCACTGTGGGCACCCCCTCCATACTTTTACTCTAAGGGTGGAAATGGTAATTCGAATACTAAGGCCAGACTCCATCCAGCCATATAACGCTGCTGATATTCCTCTTTTACAGAGAGAGTTGATGACCGGATGCGCAAGAAATTATTGAATGAGCCCTCAATGTCCAAGAAGGTGGCCACTACAATTTCCGTTTCCTCCAAGGATTTTGATAGCAGCCCGTTAAGATCATCCAGTGCGGCCTCAGCCGACCTTCCTGGTTGATAACCGTATGGGCGGCACTTAGGGGGTTAAGCGTATTGGCGGGCACATAGGACCTCATCCTTTATATATCTGTCCACCAATCTTTCCAGAGCTTTGCTTAGGAAACAGGATAGACCAATCGGTCTATACGCGTCTAAAAATTCTACACAAGTATGGTAGAAGACCTCATCCCTTATATATCTGTCCATCAATCTTTCCAGAGCTTTGCTTAGGAACGGGGTTAGGCTAATCGGTCTATACGCGTCTAAAGATTCTACACAGCTATGATAGAGGAATATCTAGTCCTTTTTGAATGAGGACAGGGTAAATCCCATCAATCCCAGGGGATTTAAAAGGTCGGGATTTGTTGATGGCCTACCTGGCATTGCTAGGCCTCGTGATGAGAGTGGCGAGTTTTCAGTCCTCTGGGGATGGTCTGATACGCCTTTAATCCGGGTCTCCCTGCTTCCTCTGGGCTGTAGGCCCGATGAACCACTTGTAGAGTCGGGATGATCCTGGAAAGTGCTCTAAGCTCTAAGTTTTCCTCCGCGGAGACAGTAAAGGTTCCGTCCTCCTTCTGGAGGAACCCCACTTGCTTCGCAGTACCATCTTTGGCCAACGCTCTGTGGATTCTGGCACACGAGGGAGAGTCCTCGATTTTCACGCAAAACCTCCTCCACAAACGTCTTTTGAGTTTCCTAGTTTCTTTAATGTACTGCGTGAAGGAATTCCCATAGACGGTCTAATTCTGGGTAACTTTGGCTCTATTGAACAGTCTCCTCACCTCAGCCCTCATTTCTCAAGGTGATTGTTCCACCAACCGTCTTTCCTCTCTGTGGTCTTGAACTTTCCTTACTGTATAGGACCTCAACTTGGATGGGCGAATGCCTCTGACTTCCTCAGCCACGCGCCACGGCTCCTACACCAGTGCCCTGTGTAAAGGTCCTGATTCTAACCTTCGGCACAAGACCGTCGACGCGGCCTTGGCGTGTTGGAGGTTGACTTGTAGGACCCGTAGCCCCATCCTAGGATGTAGTAAAAGGTAGGAAAGCCAAGCCACTCCATTACGCACTTCGGCATCCCAGGGCGCTAGACACCTCAGACTGGTTTGAGGCTTCAACAGCGGGCTGACCACAGCTCTGCTCAAGGCGAAGGGCATGCCTTCCCCACGTCAGACTTTTTACATTTCTTTCTCCTTGCCTTATGGCCGGCTGAGGGCTTGGAGACTGAGGGAACAACTGCCACGGAGGCAAACGCCAGCTTAGAGGTGGAGGGATGTTCTAATCTAATAGGCACTCAATTTACACATATAATTCCGTCAATGCTTGCAAAGAAGAGATGTAATTTTACTGTTAAAATTGTTGAGTAGAAAGAGCATATCTTACAGATTAACATGTAAGAAATAAAAGTAAGAATCGCGGCGTACACACACATATTAAAACTAGTAATTTAACTGGAATTTATATAAATTTTGTTATTTATTTTTAAACACTTCTTATTAGAGAAAAAGTAACTCCTTAGAGGTAGCGTGCGGAGTCTCTCAGTAATATCTTACATCTAGTGGAATGCTGATCCTACAGAAATAATGTCATTTTCAAAAAATCTTCTGTTGAACTAATTGTTTGTACAATTAAACAAATTAGCTAGACAAAGCGGGAAAAAAGCTTAGTATTTAACCTAGAGAACTAGTTAACAATATACATACTTAAATCCCCGAAAATCGTGATCAGTTTCTAGTTTAATTGGTAAATGAATTTTATTGTATATTTTTAAACACTTTTGTCATCTAATACGTACTCAAGTTACATATATAGCTCCCTTAGAGAATTTATTAAATTAATACATCACACACATTAATACATGTTAAATTAATTTATACATCACCTAAATAGAAGTATCTTCCTTAGTGAATAACAGATTGAATTTTACTCATACAGTTGTGGATGTGCTAATGATTCCTGAAGAATGATTAGATAACAGAATATATTGTGTTAAATGTCTGTGAATTTTGGTCAGGTTAAATTGTAATATTTGGGTAAAATCACTGCACACAGAAAAGATTGATTGGAGTACAATTAAATTTGTCAAGTGACCAAGAAAAACACAGATATAAATAAATAATATATGCAAATCTGGTGGAGAAGGAAAACGAGTTTATCGAATTTAAAAATAGGTTAATAATCCTCTTCAAAACACACTGGAAGAATTTCGACACAACTGGTGTGTACAATGTTTCTGCATTTACCGAATACAACAAAGGAACTTTGACATATTTTGGTGTTCTGGCGGAAAAAAAAAGAGTTCAAGAACGTATACTATCTAAAGGGTATCACAAAAATATATTTATAAGGGTCTATTCTAACAAAGAAAAACTTAAATAAGATGGTTACATTATAATACCACAAAATGGGTTTGATATAAATTCCTCATCCATCGAGAAACCATTTTTAATATTTACTACGAATGGTTTAACAACTTACAAAGGAAACTCGTTTGCCAATATAGAGAAGATGGAATTTTCCACAGACATATGGAAGAATATGCAAGTAACAGCTTTCTTTCACAGAGTGTGAAAACTAAGCTTGCTCTGTGCTAGTCTGTGCTGTCACGCTGTCTGAAGATGGGCATCCTGAAGATGGCGAACCCCCGAAACCGGTCGGTGACCACAAAATGAACCAGGCTACCACGAAAAAGGTCTCTGATGCTCATCTCCTCCTACCCAACAAAAAACTTATGCTGAGTGTGTTGCACACACAACTGTTACCCCACTATTATCAACTTCACCTACCTCTCCTCCAACTATTTCTGGCACTAATTCAGAAGCCAAGTTCCAAATGCAATCACTTTATTAAATGAACGTATCGCCAAAATAGAAAATGGATTTATGGAAATAATGAAACATTTCAATCGAGAAAACCTCGAAAACTTATCATGTCCATCTCCAGAAGTTATACCTAATCAACGGGTATTACCCACTCCTCATACAGAACCTTAAATTCTTGGTCGTTTTAGAAACTTCAGGAATCACAAAGCAGTCTTTATGACGACCTCTGTCAGCTGCATCAACTTCTTTCCTTCGTCAGCCAATAAAAGCTGGTACTGTTTTAAATACTGCGCAAAAAAAAAATTAGTCCCAAAATAGAGGATCCGAATAGAGGTAAAGATAAATTTAAGAAAAAATAGATGATTCAAATCAATACGCAAATTTATTAATTAATAAAACAATTACACTAAACAAACATGAGCGTAATTCACTGGAACATTAATGGTATTTACATTCATCAGGAAGATTAAGAATTTTATTCCATTGAAACTCGTCAACCCTTATATGTCTTCAAGAAACTCATTTAAGACCTAATCAGCTTCTTCAAATGAAGTATTACAATACATATCGTAAAGATTATATTCAAGGGCAGCAAGGCAGTGGTGGTGCAGCTAAACTAGTAAGAAAAGACATCATTATGAACCGGTACCAATAGTTAGTGACTACCAAGTGTGTGCAGTTAAAATTGCTATCCCTAACCAAATAACATTTTGAAGTATATATCTGCCTCCATCGCTAATAGTTGAAACAGAATTTAAAAGGTTCTTGTCGGGACTTCCGACCCTCTATTAATAGCTTGCGATTTCAATGCCCATCATATAACCTGGGGAAGTGAAAATATTGATACAAGAGGAAGGAGGGAGGATTGTGCATGAATGTTTGGATGAAAATGGCTTAATTACATTAAACTCAGGGAGTCCAACGTATATTTCCTCTTCGTTTGGAATATTTAGCAGCATAGATCTCTCTATAGCTTCGCCTACGATTGCCACAAGATACGACTGGAGTGTGCTAGAGAATACTTATGGCAGTGACCATTTTCCGGTATACCTCCATTTCCGTAACCGAATACCCAATCAGAATAGGTCAGAAAGGTGGTTAACGAAGAAAGCCGAATGCAATATTTATTCAACGATGTCAACGATTAACCAAGAAGAACTGTCTGGTAATGTTGATCAAGCAAACTGGTTAGTGACTAATAGGATGATCAGAGCAGCTAAAGCTTCCAGACCAGTCTCAAAAGGATCTAACCCCAAAGTAACCGTCCCTTGGTTGACCGTCAAATGCAGAGACGCTCTGCGAAATCGAAATCGATCTTTGAGAAGATTTAAAGCGCGAAACACTATGGAAAATTTTGTATAATATAAAAAGTCGTGCTTTCGCTAGGCGTGAAATTAAACAACAAAAAACGTATCTTGGAGGGAATTCTTATTTTCTTTAAATAAGAACTCTTCTATCAACGATGTTTGGCAAACAATAAGAAAAGCTGAAGGGCGTTATAGAACTCCAATAATATCTGGTCTAGTAAATAATAATTGTTATTTCACCAGTCCAGAACGCATAACCGACTGTATAGCGGCATATATTTCTAATTACACCTCGTATTTGACTTATGATGCAATATTTCTAAATAAAAAACTCCAGCAGGAAAGCAGACCAATGGAATTCAACGCAAGCGAAAGCGGCCAGGTTTTAAATACGCCCCTTTCCATGTGGGAATTAGAAATCGCCCTTATAAAGTGCAACGACTCTGCTCCTGGTCCCGATAATGTCCTTTACTAATTTATAAGAAAACTCCTCAATCTCTGAGCTCATTACTTCCTTTTTATAACAAAATCTATATCAGCCAAGTTTCCCTGACATTTGGAAAACTGCTATCGTTATCCCAATATTAAAGAATGGTAAAGATAAGCACCTTCCGTCTAGTTACCGTCCTATAATCACTTACTAGCTATCCTTGCAGAATGCAGGAGCGCATCATCACCAATAGATTAGACTACTTTGTTGAAAGTAAGAACCTTTTATCGCCCTTCCAGTTCGGTTTCCGAAAGGGTCGATCTACAGCGGATGCATTAGTGGTTCTAGAACGTGATATTCAAGATGCTTTTTTTTAAAAAAAAAAAGTGGTTGCTGTTATATTTTTTGGTATTAAAAATGCCTACGATGCAGTATGCAGAAAAGTTTTAGAGACCTTAAATCTATGGGGCATTGGGGGCCATATGCTTAAATTTCAGTAATTTCCTCGTTAACAGAAGATTTCAGGTAGGGTTGGATATAGGTGTTCCAGCTATTATCCCCAAAAAAGTGGACTAGCACAACGCAGCATATTGAGTGTCTTCCTGTTTAAACTAGCAATTTACAGCATAGCAGACTGCGTACTTCCTCCAACTAAATATTTATTGTATGCAGATGATTTTACTGTTTATGTCTCCGTCGATACTGTTCAACAGGGGGAATCTATATTAAAAAATGTGCTTTCTAATTTAAATAGTTGGTCTCTGAATAACGGTTTAAATTTTTCTACGGATAAAACAAACTGCATAGTATTTTCAAGACCCCGTAGACACCAGTTGTCACCATCCTTATCACTGAGAGGCACCACAATCAACGTAACGAATACTGTCCGTTATTTGTGACTCATTCTTAAAAAAAAATTATCATGGGTTCCGCATATTCATGAACTTTGAGGTAGAGCCTGGAAATCTATTGATCTCATTAAAATATTATCTAGCACTAATGGGTAGCCGACCGTACTGTCTCGCTACGTCTATATCGTGCTATCACCCACTTACGTTTAGACTACTGTTGTTCTGATTATTACTCTGCGAGACCATCGAAACCTAAGCTATTGGATAGTATTCATAATCAAGGAATCCGATTAGCTATAGGTGATTTTAGGAGCTCTCCAGTTGTGATCTTGTGCTCAGAAGCAAGCGAAATGCCTTTGATGCATAGGCGAAATAAATTAGCGATATCCTTTTATACAAAAGTGAAAAGTAAACTAACCATCCCCACTTTTAAATCAACGCATAGATTCCCACATGCCAGCAGATACAACTGAATAAGAGATATTAAACCATTTGGAATTAGATGCAGGGACCTGCTGGATGATATATAATTATATCATTCCACTGGTATTTGAAATGGGCTGCAATGCAATCCCCCCTATTTAATGCCACTTCTAGTTATTAACTGCAGTTTACTTAAAGAACTCAAACAATCAACACCTGATATAATTTATAAACAAAAGTTATTAGATTTAATGTCTAGGATAAAGCCAAATATAATAATCTATACCGATGGCTCCAAATGTTAAAACGGTTGTTGCTCGGAAGTATTTATTATGGAAAATATATCATATATGTTTAGCCTCCGTCTAGAAAACATTATATATTTAGCAGAATTGTATGCTTTATACAAGGCCTTAATTCTAATTCAAGGTATTTTGGGAACAATTGTTGTCTGCACTGACATTAAGAGCTCTCTGTAAGGCTTAAAGGATCTATACTCAGTGGACACTATAATCCAAGGCATACATGCAGTGTTATACAACTTGAGCTTAAGCGGAACTCAAGTGATTTTTGTGGGTATCGGGGCATTCGGGTATCCTCGGTAATATAGAGGCCGACAAATTATCCAAATTGGCTGCACTAACGCCACCGACGTTAGGAAAGTGTTCCATACAAGCTATAAAGGCCATGGGGGGTAGTGAACCCCTACCACTCATCCACGCTAGCGAGTGAACCCCCACCACTCATCCAATCTAGTGGAGAGAAACAGCCCCTCTCGCAGAGAGAGAGGAGAGGCTCGGCTAGTGTATATAAATACGAGAGAGACAGTCAGAATGCATTCTGAATAATTCAGTCTTGCACTCAAACATCCACTCCGTACATATCGTTTAGCCACGTCAGTCTGTCAGTTCAGTTCAGTTCAGTTCAGTTAGTGTAAAGGCTTTGGTATACAGTCAGTTATATATTTACAAATATCAATTATATATCTTATACCTATATTAAGGTGTTATTTATCTATCTTCAACAACCAACATCTCCTCACAACATCCTTACATTAGGCTCGGCGAGTGTATATAAATACGAGAGAGACAGTCAGAAACCATTCTGAAAAATTCAGTCTTACACTCAAACATCCACTCCGTACATATCGTTTAGCCACGTCAGTCTGTCAGTTCAGTTCAGTTCAGTTAGTGTAAAGTCTTTGGTATACAGTCAGTTATATATTTACATATATCAATTATATATCTTATACCTATATTAAGGTGTTATTTATCTATCATCTTCAACAACCAACATCTCCTCACTACACCCTTACATGCCATATGGGCAGGCAGTGTTGGCATGTATGGCAAAATGAGGGGGGTGCAGTAACGGAAAACAAGCTGAGAGAAATAAAAGTGAGTGTCTACCCTTGGGATACTTCAATAAGAAGTATCAGACAGGAAGAACCTTTGTTTAAAAGCATTTGCCTCCAAGATTGAGATTTGTTAGTTCTTATTGCTTGATGTTTCATGTAGATTCCGCTGTTATTATGTCTGTTTTGTTGTTTATAGTTGTTGACTTGTTTTGTATATTGTTTGTTAGTTGTTTGTTTTTTGGATTTATGTTGTTCATATTACATTTTTTATATTGTATAGTTGTTTGTTCTGTATTATTTTATTACATTTGATGTGAAATACTTATCATAATGCTTAAGGCATAATGACCTGTAGCAGTTAAGTGCCTTAAAAAAAAAATCTAAAATAATAAAAAAATTAAGTAATAAAAAGGGTGTACATTTTATTATTCCTTTTCGTTTTATTCTACAACTTGTAAATCAGATAAAGTGGCAAACTTTACTTTTTCCGAAAATCTATTAGCTCTTCTATTTTTCGCAAGCTTTACCGCGGGCACCCTCTTTAACTGTTATTCCGGAAATACAATTATTTCAGCATAGATTAAAATTTTTTTTCTTTTTTTTTTATAACGGTTTCAACGAGAAATAATATATCGATTTTTTAACATAATTAAGAATAGCACAGTCATAGCATTTTTTCTATTCAAATCCTGCATTGTTACAGCCCTACGGTAATACTAAACTCATTACTATTGTAATGTTGAACTCAATCGCAAAAGCCTGTATTATTGTAATAATTTTCTTCTTTCTATTATTCGTTGTAGTTGTGTGTATTTTATTTTCTTTTAATTTTAATTCTTCCATTTTAGTCAGCTATGTATTATTAAACAGAAATAACTTATAATGCAATTTATCAAAGTTTACTCAATTACAACACACTGCGCCTGCTCTATGGATCATCCAACACTTCAGTTGATCAAATTGACTTCACATGAACTTAACAGAAATTATAATTTTTTTCATTTTTTTCTCTTTAAAATATCCAAAATTTAAGATTATACTTTTTTTTATTAAAGAACAGCATTTAAAAGAAACCATCCACAATTTTCTTAAAAAATTACTTCAATTTTAACCAGAATTTTTGTCACTAAGTATAGGCGGGTTCGATGTTTGCAACACGTCGTCTCTCTTGCAACACTTGTATTATATTGTTATATACAGTCATGTTATTTCAAAACTGATCAAAATTTCTCAGACTATTTCTCACACTTTAATACTGCTTTGAAATCGTTAACATGCTCCAAACCTTATTCTTTATTACTTTACTTTTACTTTGGAGTTGCTCTGTGACTGTGATACAGTGAACATCGTGTCTCTTAAATCTCTGTGTTTATGTGGTTATAGACGGTGCACTGCGTTTAAAATTTGCAAAAATTAAATTTGTTTTTGTGTAATTTATTAAAATAGTCCATTAAAATTGTTTACTGGAAGTACATGTTCAGGTATGTCTGCATGACCTATGACTGGTGGGGCACTTAACGTCACAAATTGATAAGCTATCGGTCAGCTGGCTGTTATAGCCGTATACGTCACAATACGTCAGGGAACTTTAATATTTAAAGGCTCGTCTTATAGTATAAAAACATAAACAATAGTAAATTAGAAGCTTAAATAGGTGCAAGTTCAAGGTCACTGTTACTAGTCTTGATCTATTATTTTTGTTTATTTTCTATTTATTTATTTATTTTTATTTGATTGAAATAAAAATAGTTTATTTGAAGAGTAATAAGAGACTTACATAAACACAATGACTGTTGAATTATCTGAACTTGCCAAATGTTTGAGAAATTTAAGAGAGAGATTAAAAATGAAATTGAGCTCTGTGTACGAAACAAAATTGGTAAACTAAATATGCAATCGATTTTTGAGGAGCAAGAGAAAAAATTTAAATCACTGATAAAGGCAAATCAAGAATTAAAAGAAACTGTGATCAAACAACAGAAAACTTTAGAAATATTGCGCAGAAAAAACAATTTAATCTTTTTTGGCATACCCGAGCCGGAGGATGAGAACGTTGAAAGTTTGCAAACCACTATTCTGGATTTGTATAATAACGTCATATCTGTACAAGTGAACAAAGAAAATTTAAATGATATTAGACGGCTAGGTAAATTAAGTACGAAAATCACACCTGTTTTGGTTTCGTTCGTATCCACAAAAGAGCTGTCCTTTTCAATTCCGCAAAACTTAAAGGAACTAAAGTTCATTTATCGGAAGATTACGATAATGAAACGCAGATACAGCGAAAAGAACTTGTTAAAGTACACATTCAAATGAAGAAATCTGGTAGTGATAGCAAGATAAGAAGAAACGGGCTCATTGTAAATGGAAAATTTATACATATAAATCTGAATTATTAATGAAAAATGAACTACAACAGAAGACAGAAAACCGAATGAGGGTGTACGGTGTGAAGATGAAGATATTGCGTCGGGAGACGATCCAGAACATAAGAGTAAGAGAAAAGGAACTAAGATGGGGACCTCCAGAGCTGGCTTGGGATCGCCCTCAGCCAACATACAAGACTTTTTTCGATCCCGCAGTAATTCTGTATCCTCAACAAAATCAGATAAAAAGACATGTTAATAGAACGGATGAAGGTTTGCGATCATATTTTGTTATAATTGCGTATAATATTTCCGGTTTAAAAAATAAATTGTATAATACTGAATTTTATAATTATTTATCTATGCATAAAGTGTTTATGTTATTCGAAACATCTGTTTCAGACGAAAACATATTTTTAAAGTTTAAGGATGCGTTTATTTGTTATGATTTGAATTTTATTCCAGCGGTTAGGGAATCTAATTTTGGGAGGGCAAATGGAGGGGGTATCATTGGCATAAAGAAAGAGCTAACACGCAATAATTTAATTAAATTTGTAAACTTATCTGAACATATTGTATTAAAAGTTAATGAGAGATGCAGTTGCTATTATATTATCCCCATTTACCTAAATTGTAATCATTGGTCTCGAGATTTTCAAACACTGTATAATTTAATTGATAATAATCCTAGTTTAAAATTTATTTTAATAGGTGATTTTAATTCTAGAATCAGTAATCGAAATATTCCTACACAGCTAATAGTTGAATCGAAATCCCTAGAAAAGCGTAGAAATTCCAGGGATGTGGTGATGAATCAAATGGAAAATGTTTGCTTTCTTTTTTAAATGACTTTAATTTCGTCATAATAAATGGACGTTCCAGGGGTGATATGTTTGGGGAATATACATTTATTGGACCCACAGGTTCATCGGTTATTGATCTGTGCGTAGTGTCTGCTGATCTATTATCTGTCGTATTAGATTTTGAAGTTAGTAAACACCATTTTTCGGATCACCTCCCTATTGTTCTCAAATGTATTTGTGGGGTAAATGGGGATGAGACTATGCCTCTTTTACCTAAATTAAAGTGGGATAACAGGCTCTTAAATGTATTTAAAAAAAAGATAATATACGAATTGGAACATAGTACAAAGAGGATTCTGCTCAAGTTGAGTTAGATTATCTTATTGAAATTTTAAAGAGTTTTGCGAGTAAATATAAGTTGATATACTCTTGTAAAACCAATAAATTCAAACAGTCATGGTTTGATTACGAATGTAGGAATGCTCGCAGCTGTCTGTTTAAACTCCTTAATCTTTATAGAAAAACCAGCTCTGTTACAATTAAAGCGTTGTATATACGCGCTAGGAATGAGTGTAAAAATTCATGTATTTTGAGGAAAAGGCAATACTTTGAAAACATAATTAACAAGTTTAAAGATATATCGGATTCTAAAGATTTTTGGGGTTTAGTTAGATTTTTTAAATTTAGAGAATTTAGAATTGATAGCTGCATACCTGTAACTTTAATTTAAATCATTGCTGAACCCTCCGTTGATGGCCGCTAGATTGCATTATGCGGAACCCTATATTGAAAATATGAAAATGGATGCGCCTTTTGAAATGTGTGAACTATTGGCTGTATGTAGTAAAGCTAAAAATAATAAGGCTCCTGGGACTGATAGAGTCCCATATGAATACCTAAAAAACTCATTTGGCATTTTCTTAGATAGATTGCTTCAAGTTTTCAATGATATTTATGATAAAGGGCGGTACCTGAAAGATTTAAAGATTCTATAATTTTTCCAATCTACAAAAAGGGGGTTCGGATAGTGTCTCCAATTATAGAGGGGTTTCTTTTGGTAATAGTACAGGTAAGCTGTTTGCAGGACTTCTATTAGCGAGGTTAACTAACTGGGTGAACGAACAGGAATTATTGGGCGAGTTTCAAGCTGGCTTTAGGCACTCTTACTCAACTGTCGATAATGTGTTTAATCTGATGAGTTCTATAAAGCTTACACTATGCAAGAAGCGGAGAAAAGTTTACGCTTTTTTCATAGATTTTTCGGCTGCGTTCGATAGAATCGATCGTTTCTCCTTATTTTATAAACTTTCGCGGATTGGCTGTTCGACAAAAATGTTAAATGCATTCAAAAACATTTACTCTGAAACTCAAGCAAGTGTATTGTGCCAGAATAGTCTATCGGAACCTTTCGATACTCTATTGGATTGAAGCAGGGCTGCTTATTAAGCCCGCTCCTGTTCAGGCCTCTTCATCAATGATATTTATGAATGTTTGGAGGGTGACATTCAAGTGATGGGTGGAGTGATTAAAGTCCTTGCATACGCTGACGACTTGGTCGTTCTTGCTACTGACCGTCCTGCTCTACAAAAAATGATTGATGCCTTACAGGCCTACTGCAGCAGATGGAATCTTCAGATTAATTTAAGCAAGTCGAAGATTGTAGTTTTCAGAAACGGGGGAAAGCCAGCGAAAGAGGAAATTTGGCACTTTGGAAAAGGCCGTATAGAAACAACTAATAGCTACAAATATCTTGGTGTGACCCTAACTTCTAATTTGTCCCTGATCCATCATTTTAAGGAAAAAGCTCAAACATCGAAATTTGCGATAAATACCTTCAACAAATCTTATATAACAAAAATATTCCCTTTTCTTGCAAGCTAAAAATATTCAATGCTGTATCTAGGGCCATAATCTGTTATTGCGCGCAGATATAGGGTTCTAGGATGTACTCTACATTAGAGATTTTATTAAGATTCTTTGTTAAAAAATGCTTTAACTTGCCAGTGAATACTCCAGATTTCGTTTTGTGTTTACAGACTGGTGTCTTTCCGATTTTTCTGTATACGACAAAATTGAATTTGACATTATGCTCGTAAATGTTTGGAGCTTCCACCGCATAGATACCCAAATATTTTTATAAAAGAAATTGTTTTTTTATAAGGACTGGGAGAATCTTTGTTTAACATATAACATTCAGCTGGACAGCCTGTTAAATAAGGAGGTTACAATAAATGATATTTTAAATAAATGAAGGTTAAATTATTAGAAACTTATAAAAATAATGCATTACATAGCGTACATCACACCCTGTATAAATCCCTAAAGAGCTACAATTGTATCAATAATATTAACCTTGACAGTTCGATGATTAGTTGGATCATAAAAGTTAGAGGAGAATTACTTTATTTAAATTATTATGATTTTAATAAAACAATAAAAATTTGCTCCTTGTGTAATTTGAGAGAAAACGAGGATGTCCCGCACTTTATTGCCAGATGCCCCATTTTGAGAGAATTTCGGGTAAAGTTTTTTGACAAAGATATTCTAAATTTCGAAGAACTATTAGAATACCTTGACGGCAAGGATTGGTTAAGTTTAATTAACTACTGCAAATCTGCCTGGAATTATAGATATTTTTTAGTAAAACAATTTAATTTTTAGACTTATTCTTATCAAGTTATTTTAATCAGTTTTTTTCTTTCTTTTCTTTGTATAAATGTGTTTAGTTTCAACTCTGATTTGCTATTACTAGGATTGTGAGGTATTTATTTTATTTATTTTTTAAGAAGATACTACATATTTTCACATTCTGCTTATTCTTATTATTTGTACTTATCCTTTTATTTTACAATATTGTTGAATTATTCAGATATAAACATATGGCAACTCCTCAGATGGTCATGAGACCATGAGTAAGTCTTTAAAATTGTTCTTGGAAAAAATTATGTTTTTTGTTATGTTCAACAAGAATTAATAAAGATTATTTCTTATTACATTATATGTTATATCATTATTCTTATTATTATTATTATTATTATTATTATTATTATTATTATTATTATTATTATTATTATAGTCATGTTATTTCAAAACTGTTCAAAATTTGTCAGACTATTTCTCACACTTTAATACTGCTTTGAAATCGTTAACATGCTCAAAACCTTATTCTTTTTTACTTTACTTTTACTTAATTTTCGTTTTTTTCTATTTAAGTTTAATGCTTTAATTTCTATTCATTTAATTTATACTTCCTTTTGTGCGTTTCATTAAGGATTTTAAAATTAGATTTCTATTTAATTAGTTCATACAAATATAACTTTTCTAAATGTAACTATCCCTTAAATCCAGATGGCTTTACTGAGGATTAATATCCCATTTTCAAATGATTCATCCTCATCCGATGCAGAAGAAAATGTAGAAAAACCTAAAATACAATTGATTTCTAGTTTTGAGAAAACTGATCTTATTAAAATATTGTCGGAATATCTCTAGAAGGAAGAGTGGAAACCCAAAGAAACCGCCTACAAGACTACTTTAATAATAACCTTTCTTCATTGAAATACAAATATGACCAAAGAGATGAAAACGAAGATTCTGTGGAGATCAGAAATGACTTATTGTTAAAAAATTCCCTCAATCGTTTTACTTCTAAAATACGCCTTAATCGTTTTAATTCTAGAAACAAAATTAGCTCCTATAATTTGTATTTATTTACCTTGAAATCCATTATAGAATATATGTTTAAAATCATAACTAAATATAGAAGCAATGGAGTTTCCATTATTAGCATAAAAAATATAATAATGAGAGGTACATATTGGTTTAAAGAGCTGAAACATCTGTTACATGAATGTAATATTGATACAAACTTAAATTTATGTTTGACAAGTTTTGTCCAAATATACTGGCAAAATATAATTTTAAATATTACAAAGCCGTCAACTAAGCTAGAGACATTTTTTTGCGTATCGACAACTGCGGTCAGTGCGGCTCCTCAGTTAGATTTCATTCTCGAACCGGATTCACAAATGTTATTCTATATGGCATCCTCTCAGACAACTTTGTCCAGCAAGATAGTGTGGAACTCCAGGTTAAAAGGTGAAGAACTCTGAAACTAATAAGCTAGAAGTTGATGGGCCAAAATAAACAGAAAATAATCAACGAAATAAAAAGAAAATTATCTTAAGTATCTTTATTTAATAAAACATAACGGAAAAAATAATGAATATAATCGACTGTGGAGACAATACTGTGTGAAGAATCTGGACTGAAGTATAATATTATGAAGCAGCCTTGCAATGAAGTATGCAAATATCAATGGTTACTTTTTTTTAAAATGATTATAGGAAACAAAATCACATAGAATATCAAATACAAACATTCTGAAACTGGATCTTGGAAAGCTTGGAGCAGCCAATGCTATTCCAGATCTTATCCACTTATTGTTGTTACTTTCTAATTTTTAGCTATGGCTTATAAAGTATCCAATTAGTGAAATTAAAGTCAGAGTTACCAAGCCATCCAAAGTCATTGATTAGAACATAACCATCGATAAATAAACCAGCGAGGATTGACAATGATCCTTTATGTATGATCAAATGTTTACATCTAGCCACTAAACCCAAAATATGGCCAAATTCACTTGGATTACTAAATACTAATATGTCCTCATCTTGAAATAGATCCATATCACGAACTTTTTTTACATATTTATAGGCTATTATAACAAAAAGTGGATTTTTTACCTGCTCACGAAACCATTGCATACCCAGATAGTAGTATTTAACAAGTTCTGTGTTAGATTTAACATCATCTATAATCAGGACTGCAACAAGATTTTCCTCAAATATTACTATATCTTTACTATGTAGTTTTCCAGATGCTATTACATTATCAGCGAATTTATTAATTTCCTCACGGAATTGAAATTGTTTCTTCAATTCATATCTTATAGAAAATAAAAGTTGAGCATAAATTACCGGTACATAATGAAAATGCAATACTTTAACTCTGGGTGCATTCTCTGGTTGATATTCATAACTTCCTTTTTGTAAACAATCCCCTACGTACGATTCATATTCCTTTAACCTGATACTATCATTGGTGAAAATGGTTTTCATCGATTCGATTGTACTCTTCGGTGCATAAGCAAGCCATTTTGGATCAACTTTCTCTATAGCCCTAACACTTATATAAGACCATAATTGTACATTCAAAGAGTCTTTGAACGTTATAATAGCTTGTGAACATACCGTTTCTTTGGAAATAATATCAATAGTCAATAAAATCGTAATTAGTGTAACACAAAAACCGCAACAGTAAATTATAGAAAAACTTCTCCATTTTAATGTCCGGCATATGTTTACTTAAGAAAGCAATTTTTTGGTCTTGGAAATTTGCAAGTCTTGTCACAACATAATTGATTATGATCCAAACTTCTCTCACTCCAAGATATAAAAAATCCCTTCTTACTTTCTTCGTTCTACCCCCTTTGTGACTCTGTACACTGCCGTTTTTTTTTTATTCACTGTGATTTGATTGATTTCACAATAATCCGACAGCAATTTCAATTTATTTTGTGCATCATGCTAAGAATAAGAGGTTATCGCCACGTCATTAGGATCGTGACATCCTTTCCGCCCTTAAGGTAAATATCCTCCACGCCTCTTTCCCTAAAGAAACTTGGAAAATTACTCAAGTAAAAATCACCTTCAATCACTGGGTCGGTCACCTTCCTTGTAAAACCTTGGACCAAGAACGTGGGATATATTTACCATGCCAGATCCTGTTGAATAGGTTCAACAGATAATGAAACCAAGGGTCTGGTAATAATTTCATACCCTCGTTTAGAATACAATTAAACCAGGGGCTTTAAAATTTTTACTAATCCTAATAGCATTTTGATTTCCTCCAAAGTAAAACTGGTATGCAGAATAGGATCCTACATCCCAAATAAGGACATATCTCCTGATATACTTTGCAGGTAGATTGTTCTAAAAAATACCTCCCAATTATTTACACCAAAATTGCTACGATAAACAGAAGATTTTTGAAAAAACCGGATAACATCCCAGAACTCTTTTGTGTCTCTGCCATCCCCAAGTTTTTCTTTCATAAAATTATAATAAGCCTTCTTGGTTTTGTCCAATGAGCAAAGTATGTTCTTTCTTAGCTTGATAAAACTACTTAAGCAATCATGAGTTTTACGTTTTCTATAATGCCTATATAAACGGTTTAAATTATTCTTAGATAATTTACATTCTTTAAAATACCATTTATTTGAAAAATGCACATTGAAATTCCCACTGCCATGGCCATACAAGGTGGCAATAATCCCAGTTTCAGAAATGCCACAGAAATCATATTCAAAAACGAATCATATAAATCATCCACATCTTCACTACAGTAATAAATATTTTGAAAACTATCAATCAAGTACTTCTATATTTTTACATTTCCGTGCAACATTTCTCTAGATATTGTTACGAGCTTATTATTAATAGGAGAACGTTTAAATGACAAATAACAAAGCGCGTGGCCTGACGAACCAAGTAGTGGGGAAAACACAAAATCATCACAGGTATACAGAGTTACCTAGTTAATCCACACCTGCATCTATTAGGGCTGAGAAAGGTGTGCTGCATTCACGTTTCCACAAACAGACCCAGATTGCATAAGAGTTTCAAGAGAATGATCTCTTTTGTCTAGTTTTTTGTCCAAAGAGATTCGTCCATGTTTAAAAGGAGTAATGGAACGGAGTAGTATCTAAGCTGTTAAGTTCAACGATTCTGGCGTTAAAAATCACCTCCCACCACTAAATGGTACAAGCTGTAGTTAGATATAAGGATATCCATCTGGTCTTGAAATAAATCAATTATCTGGTCGGCTATTAGTGAATCCATACTAACAGGTATATCTAACTCGCCAGCTTCTATTAATAAGGAAATATAAACAATGAGAAAAGAGTTAGACCGATTTTGTGAAGAAAATAAGCGTATTTCATCGACAGTAATACCTTGTGAAAATCAATTAAAAACATCGCTTACACAACTTAAGCATGAAAATGCATATGTAAACAAAGAAAATAATGATTTAAAAAAGGAAAGTCTACAACTCAAAAGTGAAATAACTCAATTAAAGCAATTCACACGATATAATGCAATTAAAATTTCTAATTTTCCTAAAATTGAAAATGAAATCCCATTTTTAATATTCGATTAAATTTGTAAATATATCAATTTTGAATACAACTCAGAGTTTCTACAAGACTGTTGCTTATGAAGAGTAGAAATGATAAATATCCGCCACCATTATAATAAAATTTTTGTGAAACAAAGATAAAACAACGCTTATGAAATTCCTTAGAGAAAACAAAATACGCTTGACTTCACAAATGTTTGTAGAAGGCCCTGATGTTTCTGTGTACATATCCGAATTCCGAATTGTTTAAAAAATAGAACAATTTAAAAAAAAAAATCCCCTATGAAATAAACTTTGGGAAGGATTTCTCGAAAGATCTTCCAATGCGAAATCACTAACTATATATTTAGTTAGTGCCCATCCTTTCTTGGATAAAGAGCTCAGGTTGGAAGAGTTAATAAGTAGCATAGATAGTTCCAAAATTAACTAATCGCCTGGTAATGACGGCATCACAAACGAATGGTTCAAATCACTTCCGCCAAATTGGTTACACTACCTGCTAAACGATTATAAAACGATATGGGAAGAAGAAAAAATTACAGCAAGCTGGGGTATAATTAAATTAAGAATGACATATAAAAAGGAAGGCGCCCTTAATCCAGCCAATAAAAGGTATTGCTCTCATTAAAAATATTGTCAAAATTTTCACAAGAATTTTATCCAGGCGATTAACTGATTGGAGGGTTGAAACTGGTAGTATACTCCCCGAAGAACAAATGGGGTTTCGTCAAGAAAGTGACTGCAGACATGGAGTTTTCTCCTTATCCGCTTTAGTTAATCTAAATCTGCGATTCAAAAGGGCACAAGTTTACGGTACCTTTGTTGACCAGCAAAAGGCATTTGATTCTTTATCGCATGCTAAATTATGGGAAAAATTAAATAAAGTTGGTATTTACGGCATAATTGTTAACATTATGAAAGATATTTATGATAAAGCAATTAATTATATTTATTGAAAGTGTTGGAAAGGAAACAAAAGAGTTTAACGTCACAGAGGGAGTGCTTCAAGGAGATAATCTCAGCCCTTTCTGTTTCTATATACATCTCCAATATGGTAGACTTGTTTAGAGTTCACGGTACAATAGGTGTGAGCATAAATGAAAAAGAGGAGGTGCTCAAGCTTTTATACGCGGACGATATATTACTCCTTGGGCATTCTTGGAAGGATGTGCAGTTTAAATTAGATCTTCTTTGTAAATACTGTGAACAGAACTTATTGAAGGTTAACGTAGCTAAAACCAAAATATTGTATTTTTATAAAGGTGGAGAACTAGGTAAACAAAAGAAATTTGTTTTTAATAAAGAGCAAAGAGAAATTGTTAATGGATTCATGTACATCGGTAATACTTTTGGGTCAAGCGGTAACTTTCGAAAAGCGGCTGAATACATTAATTCATTAGGAATAGCGGCAGGTACAAAAGTAAGGCATTTATTGTCTAGAGGGAAATCGGATTAATGGGAGACAAGGAAGTTCTCTTTGATTCAATGGTTAGCAGGATCCTTTTGTATTGTGGTGAAATTTGGTCAGTCCCGTACGGGGAAATGCTCGAAAGAGTACAAGAAAAGTTTTCTAATACTCTCTTACAACTTCCGACCTCAACACAAGACGCCTTGCTGAGGCAGGAGACTAATAGAGCACACCTTGATTTCCAAATTTTTAAAAGAATGATCGGTTGGTGGACGGCTCTGCTTAAGATGAAAAGCGATCGCATACCTAAATTGTGTTTCAACAGACTTGTTGTCTTAGTAAATTCTTCCCAAATTCCTTTTAACTGGTTTGAGCATTTGAGAAACTCATTAGCAAAAATTGGTGCAATTAATTTGTGGGAGTCATAAGACTACAACCAAATAAACATAAAGAAAAACAGAATAATTAGCGCTTTCAAATTGTATTTGGACAGCAAAGACATAGAAAAACTATATAATACAAGATATAATATTTACATTAGATACATTAGTAATTATAATTGCAGAGAACACTATCTCTTAATAAATGCTCCAATAGAATATTTGAAAGTAATTTCCCAGATCCGTTTAGCGAGCGAAAAGTTTCCAAGAATTATAATAAAAAACAAAAAATATGAATTCCAGCCGAAAAAAACTGTAAACTGTGTATTGATAATAAACCAGACTCTATTATACATATGTTATGGTATTGTAAAAGTTTTGGCATACATAGAGAAGATTTGTTTAGCCAGATTCAATCAAAATATAATCAATCTGAAAATGATATACTGGAGAATATTTTAAAATGTACCACCTTAATTAGCATTAAAAACCTATATAATTATGTAAAAAAATGTTTGGAAATAAGAGAAAATCTAGAACAATTTATGTAAAACGATAATTATTATAAAAATATGTTACGAACTCTTTGTTTTTGGATATAACTATAATATGTATGTTAATTTTGTATGTAAAATTGAATGTTATCAAAACTCAGTAGGTAAAGATTATTATTTATATTAACAGTTGATTCCAAGTTCTAGTTTGTTTAATTTTATTAAGTTACGTTTTGTCAACAAAATTATGTACAAGAAAGATATTCTCAGATATTTCATTTTGTTTTAACTTACAAAAAGGATTTCCTTATTTAATTATGGGAACTGAACCCTTGCAATAAAATTTGTAATTTTAAAAGCAATAAACAGAATTTGCTTTTGAATTTCATTTGATTTTTTTTAATATCTTTCGCATCAAAAACAAATCACGTACTGAACCTTCTAACATTCCAATAAACAAATTCTATTTAAATCAAAATCATAAGAAGAGCCATAGTTGCCTTAAAATTAACAATATTTACATTATTCTCCTCTGAGGCAATTGTCAACTTCACCGCATCTACTATTTTGGCGCCAATGTCGCGGTAGAATTTTTCATCAAAAAAGGATTTAGCGACCCGGCTTCAAGCTTCTTAGCAGACTTAATTTTCCTTAATTTCTAAGAAGTACTGGAAACAGATATAATGATGGGGTCAACCGTTTCATCACCAATAGAATCAGCTTCGTAAAAATCAGCATCGTTTTGAAATAGGCGTAAGAAGACCGGATGTAAACGGATGTAACATTTTCAGCCATTCTAAGTCCGATACAGTTTTCCTTCCTTTACAAAGTTTCTTGTTTGCTTTAATAACGCATAATTCATGGGCGATAAGTACTTATTAATAAAAACTGGCGAACAACAGCACCCATAAATTCAATATTTAATTTACTTCTAAGTTTTGCCTTAATAAGAAAATTGGTTTTTACTGAGCGTTTCATAAATTTAATGAATACAGATGAAGGTAAATTATTTTATCTTTTGCTACCGCGATAAATGATATCTATTGAATCAACATTAACTGGAAAGTCAATTTTAGACGATAACGCTGTAATAGGTAAAAGTAAATCTTCGTTTTCCTTCACAGGTATATCAAAAGGAACGCTAGGAAACTCAGCAATAGCACGATATAATACTGCAATTTTAGAATTTAGATTGCAATTAAAAACTAAATTGCAGTCATAAACTTTATAGAAAATAACACTTCAAATCTAACGTCAGAAATTTACCCAGAAAACCTAAGAATCAAAAGGTTAACTCAAATTAAAGTGATAACTTTATATCTGGGGTGTTAACATTTGAAGATTCAGGAAAATTACCTAGCCCTCCATATGAAAGTGATTGCTTTTCTTTTATTTTTTGTCTTTATCATGTTAACAGAAGAACGGTAAGATAGAGGAAATATGGCAATCGTGTTAGATGTTCAATGTGGAGTTGTTCACTGGAAATACATGTTTTGTAGTTCACAGAGATTGAAAACATGTTTTTTAGAAAATAAGTATGTGTGTGTCTTTATGGACAGGACAACTCAAAAAAAGGGGAAAATTCATGTAAGGAAAATTCTGAGGAATTTTGAAAAGAATCTAATCACCGAAATTGCAATTTTCCTCATTATTTTTTTTCAATATCCTGTGAATTCTCCGTAAAAACACCATCGTTGGCATTAGTCGTCCTCTAGAAACAGCGACCGATTATCTTCTTTTCTAGCTTATTCAATTTTCCCACTGATTGTGCTTTCCTTATAAATAGGCGTTTTTTTTTTTTTTTAAGATTAGATTCCTATCGATTTCAAATTTTTAGTATGAATTACAATTAGCTACGATTTCTCGTATAACTGATAATATATAATTCTGTGTAGTGGAATGCTTTGAATGCGTTGGTCGGAAGAGAAATAATTCGTTTAGGTACTTTTAGACTTACTGAACACTGTACATATTAAGTGCAAAAAAACAATCACAACAAAGACTTTACAACTGTAATATTATTTCAGTGAGAGAGTATGGTAGCATGAGAGGAGAGTGACAGACTGACTGGCAGAGGAATTACCTTGTATGTGGTCAGTTGGACGATTAATTATTGCTAAAATTGCCAATCACTACTACCGATAGTTATATTAGAGTTGAGTTGGGTCGTACCCATCTAATATGTAAAGTATTTAAGAGAATGTTGAATTGGTGGGGTGGATTATTACAAATCTCAGATGATATGATGCGTAATAAGTTGTATAATTTGTTACGAAATTTATAGATTGTAGAAACATTCCATTTAATTGGGCATATGAATTGACAGACCTTCCCTATCGGTTAGGGGCAAATCGGATTTGGGATAGTCAGAGTTCTGATATTATTAATAAATATTATAATAGTTTGGTTGAAGCTTTTGAAAATCAATGTATCAATGGATGTAGATATATTGTTATAATCTCATCAGTTTCGTAACGTCAGCAGCCTAGGACAGCGAGAAGAGTATTTGTATTATAATAAAAACATTAATAAAATTACATTGATCTCACGGTTAAGGTTAGCCAGTGCAAAGTATACATCTATCTTTGTGAATGAAGAAAAAGTTCAATTTAACAAAATACAGCTATGTAGACTGTGAAACCCCTGCCTCCATCCAGAGAAAGTGTTTGAAACACTATTTGTCGGACTGTAATGACACAGTTTCTAATATTGAACAAGTACACTCTTATAGTAATGAATATAAGATTAATAATATATACTAATTTTTTGCCAAAAGTGAGAAGGTAAGAAAGTTAGATTGTAAATTAGACTAATGTAGTTGCGCTGTATTTCCTAGTTATTCCCCTGCAACTTCTACAAATTATTTAAGAGTTTCAGATAAGGATGATATTAATTTTTCAAAATATTTATTTTTTTAACTTTCTACTACTTATGTAACTTGAAGTTTATATATTAATAATTCATTTATTTTGCATGTTTTTGTTTGTGTATTATTATGATTTTATTTTTGTATTTTCTCTCACTTCTTGTTATAGATTTTTGTATCTTTAAAGCAATAAAGATACACATGCTAATCGACATACAACTTTTATTCGAACGTTTAACTTTAAAGGCAGTATCTATGAGAGCTCTTACATTTCGAGAAATGGTTAGTATCTTTAATGCACACATTAGGTTACTCGACCATAGCTAAGCTATCAGCTCGCTGATCATAAGATGATGAATCAGATGGCTTGCTTGGGTCTGGTTAGTCTGCATTTCCTGTTGTCAAATTGCTACACATAATGACAAAATGAATTTTCCGGCATGTGATAAGTTTAGGTGTGATCTTACAACTCTTTGCAACATTACCCCTTTACAGACAACAGAAACACTCCCTTTTATACCCAGCACTTTTACGTCTTTCTTCAATCGACATATTTTGAGCTCTAATACACTCTTGAGACACGTGACTAAAAGAACAAAAATACAGCTATTATTCTTGTGCCTTACGGCTGTTGTTTGCAGACAGTAGCAGAGGGAACTTCATTAGCACATGGAGAGCAAATTTTGCCTTCACTTTCGGACCTATTACGAACTGACTTTTCATGTTTTGTCTGCTTTAAAACGAAACCTACTCCGCTAATGCTGCCTTTGGTTCTCCTTCTAATTCAGCAACCAGAAAGATAGCCCAATCTTTTAATTCACCCCCAAACTCCTAAAATGTTCATAATGGCTATCTACATTAATATTTAATTACTGTCACCTGTTGTTGTTGAATATGTGACAATTAGCGATTATACTATTAATAATAAAATATCTCTTTTGAATATTCATTTAATTTTCCATCTCATATTCTATTTTTTCTCCAGACATATTTACATCACCAACCATTAATTCTTATTGATTATAATGTAATGTAATAATGTAATAATATACTTTATTCAAGAATACAAAAAACAATCAAATATACAACTGTTAATAAAAGAAAAGTATATACGGCTTGGATAAGTATCCGTCAGCCGGAGGTTGATGCGATCGATTTTCAGCATCAAAAGTAAAAGTACAAAAGGCAACTAAGAAAATTAATATAAAATAGAGGAAATTATTTTCTTTCTTGGTTTCGATGTAAATATAATTGAGTAGAACATGGAAAGAATGATATGATTATACAAGATTGAGAAGCAGAACGAGCTATGCACTAAACATTATAAAAATAAACAAACTGCAATAGTACTCTTTTTGTTACAATTAATCTGTCTAAAAATTGAACTCTTGAACCAATTCATATCTATAAAACCATGCAGAGCGTACGTATTTGATTAACCCCTTACAACTCAGTGAATTCAGAAGGCACCTAAGAGACTGTAGCGAAAGAGTCCTCACACCTAAGTAGAGCAAGCGAAACTCCGCTAATATAGGACATTCTGCAAGAAAGTGCACTATATCCTCTTTGGCTCTACGATTACACAGTGAACAGAGTTCTATCTCTCGCTCAGCCCAGGGTGTAAAATTCAAAAATAATAATTCCCCTCTCATTTTAAATAACCATCGCAATTCGTTCAGCGACAAGTGCTTAGAAGGACAGTCCGCATTAAATGAAAAAATCCTTACTCTCAGGTCTAATTTCTTATAGAATAGAAATCGTGAAGATTGTCCTGCACGCATCACAGACTCATCCATAGACGCTAGTCTGATTTTATCTAATAGAACCGACAATTGACGTTCAAGTAACATTACATTATTCGCAGAGAGTTCCAATTCGCAATTATATTTCTGCGCCAAAACAACCCATTTCTCAAACCAGAAAGTTCTGCGCCTGATGACTTCCAACGCCAGTATCCTGGGAAGCCGGTGTGCAGGAAACTCCAGTACCTTCAGACAATATCTGAAGTGTAAACTTAAAGTGAACACTTCAAGCAAATCAACACCCGTTTCGAGATATAGCATGTAGTTAGGGGTAATCGATGGAAGAGAAAAGAGCTTCTTGATAAAAAATCTCAACAACTTTTCCAGGGCCTCATACCGCTGGAATCCCCAAATCTGTGCCGCGTAGCAGGCAATTGCTCTGCATACCGAATTAAATATCTGATATTTATGAGAGAGAGGTACCATTTTAGTTGAAATAACTCCCATCCATACAGAGTTTAGGGCCAGCTTGGCTGCAGAAACCTTCTCCTTAATGTGGGTGTCAAAGCTGAGGCGAGGCGTCATAGTACCTCCCAGATATTTGTAATTATTAACGACCTCAATTTCTTGGTCACCATATCGCCATTTCTCTTTTCCCGACAATCTACCACCCTTCCTGAAAACTACAATTTGCGACTTTTTTAAATTAACTTCAAGACCCCAATGTTGACAATAACTTTTAAGAATGTTAATATTCCTTTGCAACTGCAAAGGATTCTCGTCCAGGATAACAATATCATCAGCATACATTAAAATCTTAACGACTGTATCTGCCACACGTACTCCACCCTCCAGAAGCCCTGGCAAATCGTCCACAAAAACAGAAAAAAGTATTGGCTCAAGAGACAACCTTGTCGCACACCACTAGCCACACTAAAAAACTCCGATATACCATTGCCGCCTCGTACCGCACAAAGAGTTTCCCTATACAAAGCTCTTAATATTGTTACAAATTTGGAGGAAACACCTAAATTCAGCAGTTTAAGAAACAATGCAGAACGATTGACCCGGTCAAATGCGGCAGAGAAATCTACAAAAAAACAATAAACTTTTTTAGCCCTTGTTAAAAACTTTATTTAATAATATTGCACAAAACAAACAAATTATCAAGAGTTGAATATCCACGCTGGAATCCGGCCTGATATTCACTTAGCAGATTGTTTGCTGATATATAAGTTTCCAAACGCCTTAAAAGAATGCCCGTGAAAATTTTGGCCACCGCGTCCATGCACGAAATGCCTCTGTAATTAACAACACTATTTATCTCTCCTCGTTTAAATAAAGGAAAAACAATAGCCTTACTAAAAGAAGAAGGGGTTGAACCAACGCTGTAAAGGTGATTAAAAAAGGAAAGAAGTCTTTCAAGCATAATGTCTGGGGCGTTTTTGTAGAATTCTGCAGTAATTCGGTCTAAGCCGGGCGCCTTATTGTCCTTCAAATTTGAAATAGCCGCTCGAAGCTCATCAAAAGTAAAAGGGTCATCAAGAAGAGGATTGAATATTAAGGGCTCGGCATATTGAATTGACAGATTAAAACCTGAAGGGTTTAAAAGATTACTGAAATGGGTAACCCATGCAGTCATGGTAATGTTATTCCCACATACAAAATTCTTATTTTTCAATTGATTAAAAATATGCCAAAGTTCCTTAGAATCTTTGATGGAGCAACATCGACTCACCAGAGAAGAATAATATTCCTTCATTTTGTTCGCACACACAAGCTTATATTGTTTATTGGCTTCAACATAGGCATTTCTAACAATGACCGAGTTGCTAGAACGAAAGAGATTCAACAACTTAAACGACCTTCTTCTGGCGCGGACGCAAATGCCATCAAACCACGGTTTATTTTTGACAGCTCTAATAAACGAAGGTGCATAATTAGATGTAGGACAGCAAGATTTAATTGCATCCGTGAAAACATTCAGCCAATTCTGCAACTCAGCGGGGAAGAAAACAGTGCTGTTAAAAAACAGTTCCAATTTAGTTTTATAATTATTAGCCATGTGTTTGGACCAAGGCAGTTGAGGCATCAAAGGCAACACAGTCGTATCAGTGGAGGGTTCAAAATTAATTACAATATTTAAAGGCTGATGATCCGAAAAATTTTCAGGTAACACTTTAAAATCATCTATCAGTGAAATACATGAAGCAGACACCGCGCAAATGTCAATGACCGAAGCTCCCATTTTACTTACATAAGTAAATTTCCCGTCAACATCCCCCGGAAAACGACCATTTAAAATTATAAGGTTGTTATCATCACAAAGTTCCAGAAAACTCTTTCCTCTTCCATCGAGAACCCGATCTTTAGAATTTCTATGGAGTCGGCATTTAACTTTATCTATAAACATGTCCTCAGATATAGTCTGCGATGCTGCCAACCTCACATTACAATTGCCTACTAAAATAAAATTGCAAGAGTTATGCTCAGCAAAGAAGTTACTTATTTTAGAAAAGTGATTTTCCCAAAAATTACAATTTATATAAACAGGAAAAATGAAAAATTTAACTGAAAAAACATTTACAGATATTAAATCAATATTATCAATTTTAACAAAATGTATTAAATTTGTAGGAATAGAGGCTTTAATACCAAAGAGTTCACCTCCCATAGCTCTGCCAAACCTTGAAACCTTTTTCGCAGGGATAAAACAAATATTATACTCCTTATACACCTTTTTACAATAACTAAAATTTACATCTGTTAAAAATGTTTCAAACATCAAATGCCTTTATAAAATTTAAAAAATAAGGATCATTTAATTTAGCTTTCAAGCCTGCAACATTAAAAGAAATCACATTTAATTTTTTTACCAAAGAACACGCACTTGTCTCAAAAGATTTTCGCCGGCTGACGATATTATCTCAGGATCTTATAGGTGGGGCCGATGTCTTGTTTTCGAATGCCGGTGCAGCCACGATAGTCGATCCTTCGCCACCAGACAGGATATTTAGCTTCTTGACAAAATAGTTACTCGGAAGAGAGTTAGAGTGCACACTAATTATAAAATTCGACAAATCAGAGCCAATAATTTCGTTAACCTTTTCAATACCTGCACCATTATCAAATCTCAGACCATCATTAAGTGACCATCCGAATACATGAGAACCTACAAACAGCTTATCCACACTTACTGTGATCTTAATATTCAAATTCATTCGTAAAAGTTCCTTTCTAACTAATAATAACTTCATATTCTTTCTTCTAACATTTTCCGGAAGGTCATTAACGATCGTAAACCCAGTTCCTTTGAGAAGATTAGCAGAACGCAAAACTGTAAGTTTATCTTCATAGCGAACAAATGAAACCAGTAACGGTCTGCTAGGTAGATCTCTTCTACCAAGTGAAGAAACTGATGAAAGGCCAGCGTTAATATCAGTTTTAAGTACCTCAGTACAAAATCCATGACTAACTTTATCAAATTCGCATTGCCATCATACTTAATTCCTCTAAAAATTAAGTTACTTCTACGAGATTTTAATTCTAATCTTTCTATAGATTTTTCTGTTCTATCATAGATATCTTTGAGATGGACAATTTCGCTTCTAAGAAGCTGATTTTCCTCTTTTAGATTTTTAACATCATTAGAAATAGTATGTAAATCCTCTTTTGTCGCTAAATTAGAGAGTTTGAGGTCAAATAAATCATTCATGTTTTGCATAATAGCCTTAGTTAAATCAGATTTTAATGCATTAAGGTCATCCAAAGATATAGCATATTCTTTCTCTTACTTTTACTTAAATGCAACTCTGGTGAACTTCTAACTCGTTTTGGGTTATTTTGTGAACCAGTAATTGAGGAATTATCTATTTTTGGAGGCATTCCATGAATAACAATAACTGGATTGCAATAACAATGATGAAAATAAATGAAAGAAATTCAGAAAAAAGAATTGAAGAAATAAATAAGTAAATAAAATAAGAATAAACTGAAACAGTTGCAAAAATTGTAAGCTCTTTATAGAAAAATAAACAGTGATCAGCTGATGGTAACAGTGAAGAAGAAACATTAAAAAGAGACAGAGACAGTATGTGCACTCACTCAGTCAGATGACCAATCTTGTTTACTAGGAGGCGAGTAAGATGTTCCCTTCCCTCAAAATCCAAAAGTTTAATATCGAAGTAGCTGTAGTATTCTTGTTAATTTTTAGCAATAAATCGTTAATTGTGCAAAAACCACTCGATAAATCCTCGAAACTTCACACAATTAAAAAGTATGTATTGCAGCCCACTTCCGCAAAAAACAGAACCAAAAAGACTTCTAGAACCGTATTAAAAATGATAAAAATCACAGAGCAAAATTAACAGGTCTGTACTGTACGA
>JAAEAF010004152.1:0-119087 GCA_011037195.1 Triatoma infestans
TTAATTGCATAAGGACGCTTACCTACTTGGTCTTGGACCGTCAGCAGGAATAGAAAGAGAATAAATGTTCAGGCATTTAAGTTTGTAATAATCCATGTTTAGATCCATAATCAAGCTGCTATTATTATTATTATTAAAATAAAGATCTGATAATTTGTTTATTGAACATATTTCATTAAAATAAACACCCAAACATGTATTTTATACATTGTAACAACTTACCCTCCGCATGTAACAACAAGACCCACCGAAGGGCACGTTGTTTTCGAAAAAATCTTTAAAAAAATATATAATTAGTAGAAATAAATGAGGCAACAAATTAGTCAATTTTCAGCAATTTTTAGTGCAACATGCAGCAATTAAAAAATGTTAACTGAAATTTGTAACAACAAGCCTCACCTCCCCTTCCCGTAGTATTTTCCTTAAAAGATTTTTACAATTTTTTCGTAATTTTCTTGAAAATTTACGTTATGTCCAGTTTTTGAGATGGGAGGTTATGGGAGTTTTTGAGATGTTAATCTTTATCTAAAGTGAATTTTATGGTTATGTCAGTTTACTTAAACATAACGATTATAATAAATAGGTCATAACAAATGTATTTAATATAATTTCAAAGTCTGATACGAAATTGTTAACTGAAATTTTGCGAATTGAATGGATACCACATTATTTTGTCCGTAGACAACTTAACCCGACAAAATCGGACAGACTTTTCTAGCGCGCGGCAAGTAAATAAACTACAGCGGATTTGTGTGGAAAATATTAAAACTTTACGAATATGATAACATTTAAAATACTATTTGCCAGAGAGGTTATCTCAAATTGCTCCAAGATCGTGTATCAAATGTTCAATAATTGAGTTTGCATCGCGAATATATGATTTTGACGTTTCCTAAAAAATTGTAAACTTATAAATCTGTTAATTTTTCTTATACATTTTCCACCCAAAAAATTTGATATTAGTGTGGCCTGGAAAATTTGTGAGAACAATCTTAACTTTAAACTGGCGTTTGATTCAATAATCAATGTTTATTTGATCAAAATAAACAATCAAAATATGAATGTATATGTTCAATGATTTCTATTTTACTCATCAAACACATCTATTGTGTTATCAAACAAAAACCTAATGAAAGGTAAAAGTTCTATAGTAGTGTGTTCTAATATGTTTGTGTGCATTGAACTCGAGGCTCTAATATTTGTTAAAACCAAGGCATGAAACATGAGTCGAGTTACTTAAGATCATGTTAGCAAGTTACTGTAACCATGACAACTTAGATGGGGGAACCCCTCAGGGTGTTTATATATATATATATATATACATATACACGATAGATACACACTACAATGTATAGTATGACTCTTACTAATGTTGATGTACACAACCTTTTAGTATGTGAATGGTTTCTGAGTGTAGATAGATGGGATTTCACATGGTTACCCTACAACAATGTCATCCCTGTATCAGCACCCCTCTACATCCCTTGTTAATAGTCTTCCTTGTCCATCTATTTTGTTGTTAATAGAAGATATCACTGACAAGTAGAACATCTAATAATACACTTTCTAATTTTTCATATATCCTTATTGTATTATAAATGGTTTCCATTGAGAGCTTGAACTTTCTTTCATCTTAATGGATTGCTAAACCAATGAAATTTCTTTGTTTTTACTTCTTTTCTAAGATGATATTAGCGTTATGTCAGCAAAACCCTTTTTTTCCGCATATCTAAAATTCCTTTGAAGGAATTTCTTTAAAAGAAAAACTCAATATAAAGTTAACATTAATAATAACCTTTTAGGTTTTCGCGCCTATTTTCATGAAAAAACACTGGAGTTTCCTGGTTGAGATCGAATATTATTTCCAAAGCTCTTGAAATTCGTGGGTTTTGTTCTGTTAAGTGAAAAACTTAAGACATTCCAGTAACTTCCAGCTTCTTTTCTTCTACTTTTTACTCCTGGGTTTCCTCGAATTACTACATCAATAAAGAAGAATATTGAAATTTTTGAGAAAACCCAAAAGAAAAGTGAAACACAACTATCTGTTCTTAGTAAAGCCATAATATCTTAACTGCTTATCTCTCCGGTTTCACCTTCGATGTGGTTTCCAAGGGACTAACGGAAAAAAACAACTTTTCGCTTATAAGACTGTATTCCTACATTCTGACGCTTTATGTCAAGGTAGCTAAAGTAGGAAATGCATTTGGGAGGGAGGCGGAGATTTGGTATATGCTGTGACCTGAAAAGACCTAGTATATCCCCATTAGTTCCAGGTGAGAGCTAACAATCAACAGCGCTATTTCCAAGTGCATTTCTCCAAGACATAACAGGATCTGAAAAGTTACTATGGAGAATAACTTCTCCTCAAATACCAGGGCATACCTATGTTGCTGACCGTTCTCTGGATTCTCAGGATTGCACGCAGTTCTCAAGGAGATTGAGTCTCTTCTATTTCCTCACTCAATCTGTAGGTGTTGCTCGTGTGAGTCTATAATGTCTCATGACGATACCCTTTTCCAGTCTCCGATGCCCAGAAAATACTTGGGGTGTCCCATTCCTGGTAGAGTTTTCCACAGCAGTTCTCTCTTGACTTCCTATTCATTTTTGAGCTCTTCTTGTAGAGACTGCCGCTTATCTTAAAAAAGAAGTATGAAAGAGGTTTCTGCGACTTACTTTGCCAGAGTGTTGAACATTAACTTCTTCCCCAGCATGCACTGAATAGGATAACTTTATTATTTCTGTATTCCTTATGACATTATGATACTTTATCATAACGACCAAGGTCATTATACCGAGGCATTTCCATACCATATTGGAATTAATAATAAATGAACTCGAAGCTTCATTTTCCTTGTTATGATTTCAATTAATTAATTAATTTCAAATTAAATTTAATCATCAGAGGTTATTGAAAATAAATAACAAACACTTTTTTATAAATGCTAAAATTGGTTGGAAATAAATTAGTATTTTATATATAATTAAATTTTAAAACGATCAAAACGATTCAAATGAAGCATCAATTAAGGAGTATAAAAATCCTACTTATTTAGGATTCAGAGTCATTCCATGAACAAAGAATTATTCTTCATTTTTTTGTATTACTTAATATTAATATTTTCCTCCGTGCATTATTTCTTCTTAGATGTTAATTATAATTTATTAAATTAATTAAAAGAGATATTTGTGACACTTTTCTGGAAGGGTGTCAACTTCAGGGGGCGCACATGCATGCCTACTGTATGACTTGCGCGTAAGCATGAAAGAAATTTCTTCATAATATATTGAAAGGTTATTTGCTTTTTTTAAATTATATAAACGTATATAACAAGATTTAGAATAGACTAGATTAGGTTTTATTTAAGTGGTAGTGGAATATAGTATGCATCACACTAATGTATTTATCGTTGTGAATGTACTTATTAGACTGAAGGTAATTACTGTTTTGAATGTTCTTATGACTGTCTTTAAATTAGTATTTAATCTAAGAGATCAAGGAATTTTTTCATAAAATTAGTTCACTTTAAAATTTAAAGATCCGGTGATAAAAATGAATAGCATTCAAATTTTCGAAGAAAACCTTTGCAGTGAGAGAATGCAAAAATCTCTGGCATAATTAATAATTTAGGGAGTTCCCGGGTTCGAAGACAGCAGTGCTGTCCTTAGATTTTCTGTTCCTATGAGCCTCTACATCTAGCTCAGTGTAGGAGTGTTGTCTGTAGCTAGAGAACACTACTCAGAGGCTGACAGTGGACTGAGAAGTCTCCGGGTGGCATTAGATCTTTCAGGTCACAGTGCAACCCCTAAAAGATTCTAATCTAAATGCTCTTTACTCTTATGTGAACTTGGACCGCTCGTTTAATTTGATTGTAATTATGTTTCCGGTTTTCTTATTTCTTTAGAACAGGCAACAAAAAAAAGTTTTTGTATTTCTTCTTAATTTCTTCTTTGCGTTTAAGATTGTGTTGAATTAATGTTACCGTTACCTACCAAGTAGGCCAAATTGCTTTGGCTAACAGGGAGCAAGAAGAGAAGGTGATATTTAGTGCGATTAATTTTCCAACCAATTGTATTTAAGAGCGCAGGAAAGCTGCTTTAATCAGGGATTTAAATAACAACACGGCTCTTAAGAAGGCCGTTCTCTCTCACTCATTCGTCATTCCCTCTCTCTCTTTCACACCATCTCCCTCTCTTTCTCTCTAAATAACTTTAAACATTATAGCTGCAGTAAACATTGTACTGCTTTGGAATCATTATTACTTTACAAATATTTATTCTTGGCAATTAAATTTTTTTTATAATTTAAAAAAATCATTCTTATTTATTAATGGCTTTAGCTTATATTTCCAAAAAAATATTGGATTAATTTTATTGATAATCTTATGGTTGATTGATATTCTTATCACATTTTCGCACCTACAAGTCTATAAAATTTTTAGTTTGTACAAAAACATTGATTTTATCCTAATTCTAAAATAAAATAACAAACTTGTGAGCAGAATATGAAGGAAAAGCAAAAATTGAAAACATACTACAATGATTTATCTAATCATAATAACCTATCAATTCAAGTTAATAATTATCGAGAAATGTGCTATTACTTTCTCTTACTCCTAGTAAGAGGAAGTATGTAATCGTGTTAAATTTTCTATATCGAGTTTTCACCGGAAATATCCGTTTTGAGGTTCCCTGAGTCCAAAAAAGTGGTTCTTAGCAAATGGTGTGTGTGTGTGTGTGCGTGTATGTATGTGAACAGCAGAGTTCAAAAACGAAAAACCGCAGAAAGTTGATATTCCGTTTAGATATCACCATGGGATCTGACAGTACGTTATCTGTCAAAATTCCTCAACCGGAAGTACCACTTTTTTTACATTTTTGCGTTTTTCTCAAAAAGAGCTGAGACGATTTTCTTCAAACTTGATATATCAACTATATATACGACGAGCTACAACTTTTATTTGATTCATTTCTCTGGGAAAATTCATTTAAGGGCATTTATAGGGGAGGGGTGGGGTTGGTTTTCATCTAAAGTCCTATTTCAGTTTATTATACAATTCTAATCATTTAAATAATGTTAATTAGAATTGAATATGTTGTAAAAATTCCGAATTTGAAAATCGGATGACCGGAAGTGCGCCACTTTACCACTTATTCAATGATTTTTTTTTTTACTTTTTTGCGATTTTCTCAAAAATGGCTCCGAACGATTTTCTTGAAACTTCCTATATTAAACTACACATACACAAAGATATATCAACTTTTATTTGAAAAACAGGTTCATATAAGAAAATTCATTTAAGGGACATTATTTATAGGAGGTGTGGGGGGGTTACTGTTTTTCATTAAAGTTGGCTATCATAGTTGATTTATACAATTCTCCAATCATCCAAGTAGCAAATTAATTAGAAATAAAATATATGGCCAAAATTCCTAGTTTCAATGAAATGTCATACAACCTGCGGAGTGCGCGCTTTTACTGAACAGTTTTTTTTAGTTTTCGACGAATTTCATTAAATTTTGGTACACAAACAATAAAATTTGTCAAATATAATTTTGAGAATTGGAGTAAGAGAAAGTTGTGTGAGTGTTTCACATCAGCTTTTTTATTTTAATATTATCAATCATGTAATAATTGAAATTATCATGTGGATGGGTCCGCAATGCTGGAAAACAATTGGTATTTTATCTGTCGTAGCATGCATAATCCTTTTATTCCAGACCGATATTCATCCAAAGGTCAGAGCAAATTCCACCAAGTTCGTATAGAGAGTTCACTTCAATGCAATGTTTCTGTTATACTCACACTTGTTAGTTTGTTGGTTGTATATAATTACATGTGGAGGTTATCATTATCAAATCAAATTCTTCATTATTATCAAATTATTCAAATTATTATTATTATCAAATTCTTCATTATTAAAATTAATAATGAAGAATAATGAACAAAAGGAACTTACAAAAAGAAATAATTAAAATGACATTTTTACTTATTTTAAAGTACGTATTACTTTAAAGTATGTTACTTACTATAAAGTAGTGGAAAGCCTAATGTCACCCATCCCCAATTAAATTTGTAGCCCTTTGTATGATAAGTTGTTATGCAAAGAGTAAAGAAAATCATTGGGAGCCGTCTAAAATCTATTTGATAAAGTGATACATCTAACTGGTCAACCGATTTTGACCAATACCATAAACGTAAGGTATCCCCGGATAGTACCTAAATGAAATATCAAATTACAGCTTCCAGCCCGTTTTTCGCTTTTGAGTTATGCTGACCACACGCATACACACAATCATACAATCAAACACGGACAAAATGTCTAAACAAAACATTTTTTCGGACTCAAGGGATCTCAAAATGTGTATTTCCGTTGAAAAATCAGAATTTCGTAAATTTGACACTGATCGCAATACTTCCTATATAAACGTTCAAAAGGAAAGATCAGTCGCTTTGATCAACATCACCTTGAAAGATTCACCATAGTAGCCCACACTAGCTCACCATCGATAGACAGGCGTTACATTTCTAGTGACTCACTACATCAATACTTTACTCAGAGAATGACAGACTGACTGGCAGAGTGAAAGTACGTTTCATGTTGTCGGTTTAGAACATCTGTTATCCCTTCTTTAGAATTATATGCTCTTATATACCGCGGCTAAACAAACGCTGCATCATCAGCGGTGTCCCTACTCTCAAAATTCTCCTCACCTTATCATTAGTATATCGCACATTATAAATTGTGAGTTTAGCCTCTATTTGTATGTTCTCACTTTACCATTTACATCAACATTCCCAACCATATCCTTCAACCATTACATCATACTCTTACACTGGTAGTTCGTTCTTTTTTTTTTTTTTTTTGTTTTTTGAGAAATGATTTATACTGATTTATTTCTTTTCAAGAAAAAAATCTTATTTTTATATAATATTGGAACAAACTTTAAGATTCATTTTATTCAATAACAACATCCATCACATAAGTTGTATATAATAAAATAATAAATTGAACCATTTTGAATTATTATATTTATTGAATCAAGTGAATATTTAAATGTCAAATGAGAATTTGTATGGTAATAATTTATGTCAAACATTTCCATAACACACAATTGACTAAGTAGAGAATTTAATCAACAACAACATCATCTATGGTTAACCTCTCCCAACACTACTCAGGGAATATACATATAACAAATACATTTATATATGGCAAATATACTGTTTTGTAACTGTATTTCTGATTATTCAATATCAAAAAGCAAACTTATTGCAATCATGGTATTTAGTTATAAAACAGTATTATTATAGATGAAATTGAAATTAGCAAAATATTACAATATACAGAAATATAAATTGGAATAATGTTATCCGTTGGTATTTAATGGTTGTAAATAATATAACGGTTAATGATAAAATGTTAATTTTGTGTACATTATATTTGGATTTGTTTCAATTTTACCGTATAAACTTACTTTGCTTATATTAAAAACTTGTCTACATAAACAAGTAAATAAAGCCTTTGTTTTTGTGTAGGCTAAGAAATTTATTGCAATGTTCGGATATAATAAATGAATGCCGTTCGTTGTCCGTCTTTCTGAAAAAAGAAAATGAAGGAGATTTTGCTTAGTATGGCTGGGATTTTGAATATATTGTGTCTACTGTTGATAGCAAACATTGTCACAATTTAAACATGGCCATGATATTTTTATAAAAAAGAATTTTTTTTCTGCTTTTATTATTAATGTCGTGGTAAATTTTGGATGGGTTGGTCGGTAAAAGAAATATTTTGGTCAAGTTACCTTAGACTTACTGAACACAGTATGTATATTAGTGCAAAATGACAAACATTGCAAGGGCTTTACACTGCAATATTATTGAGCGAGAGAATGTATGGTAGCGTGGGAAGAGAATGACAGACTAACTGGCAGAGTGAAGGTACGTTGTATGTAGTCGGTTTAACGATGATTCAAATAATGGTCGCTTCTTTGGAATAACGCAGTTCCTAGATGCGCTTCATAGCTTGTCCCTTCTACAAGTTTGAGGGAGAATTGCAGTGAATATTAGGTGGTAAGTGATTCAACAGCTCATTACATGTTGTTACACTCACACGTGTTGGTTGTATGTGGGCCCACATATATACAACCAACAGGTGTGAGTGTAACAGAAACATTAAGTTGACGTGAACTCTCTACACGAATTTGGTGGAATTTGCTCTGACGATGGATGAAAATCCGAAACCGGCCCAGGAACAAAATAAATATGCATGCTACGACTGATAAAAAAGCAGATATTATCCAGCATTGCGGACCCATCTACATTTTCAGAAATAATAATCCTTAAATGTAGTAAGTGTACCAAACATGAGAAAAATCTTTGGAGGTATGATTCGAGGAAAGATGGTAAAAATGATAAACAACTAAAAAAACTATTTAAAGTTATATTTCCGGTTGATGGATTTTCATGTCAGTATTTTTTTATTAAGTATCCCTCTTTCTTATTAAGTATTAAACGGCCGAGGGAATCCAGTTTTTTGCTAAATTTATAGGTCCATCGAAGAGGAAAAGAGAATTGAATTAGGAAAAATAGGGTAGATACCACGTTGTGTGTGGTCCTTTAGTCGCCTCTTATAACATCCTGCACGAGAGCAGGTGTAACAGGATCCGAAGAGAGGGATCCTTAGCAGAGAAAGAGAGAGAGAGACATAAAATTTGACACGAGCACTCTCTAGCTTAGGCCAGACTAGAGTGGGAGAAACTGTTAAACTGTTAAATACAGCCTACGGTAGAGTATTTCGGGGTCTACCCACAGTCTTGCAGCAGAGTTCATACAGCAGTCACAACGCATCACAACCTTTCTCTTTACTTCTCACTACCACTTTATATATTTTAGTGTAAAATCCTGGCAGTTTGTGTTACTTTCTGATTATACAGTCTTCAACTTTATTTCTAGTTCATTTATCTATCTAACCCAATTTCTCTCCTTCTCAAACCCATTATAGCCGGCCAAGTATAAACCTCGGACCTGCAGGGATAAATCTGGGAATTAAGGCTGGAATAACCTTTGCTCTCACCCGAAGAATCAGAATCTCTTCATCTCACACTACAAAAGCCTTGGTTGAACTATGGACCATAATAGACACTAGATTACTAATATATCGGAGAAAGGAAAATGAGCATAGCCCCGCTCTACATCTAACACAGAGTATAGCCTAATTTATTAATAAAATAGTAAGGCCCCCACTCCAGAATAAAATTATTATAAAATAATCAGCTGTATCTATTAGTTGGCTTATCGGCCAGTGTTGTTAAGTTGAGCCATTCTACATATATCAAATTGTAGCAATTGTTGGCCGTTAGAAATGATCAGCCGTATCTATTAGTTGGCTTATCGGCCAGTGTTGTTAAGTTGAGCCATTCTACATATATCAAATTGTAGCAATTGTTGGCCGTTAGAAATGATCAGCTGTATCTATTAGTTGGCTTATCGGCCAGTGTTGTTAAGTTGAGCCATTCTACATATATCAAATTGTAGCAATTGTTGGCCGTTAGAAATGATCAGCTGTATCTATTAGTTGGCTTATCGGCCAGACTAATTTAAAGGCCGATAAGCCAACTAATTGATACATCTGATCATTTCTAACGGCCAACAATTGCTACAATTTGATATTAAAAAAAAAGTTGGCGGCAAATTTAATTATATTATTAAATACCGAACAAGTTTAGTTAATCCATAATCAGTATAAAACTTAAAATTTACTTATAGAGTTTAATTAAGAATTCCAAATACAATCTTTTAGATTTTCCAGTGTTTAATGAAACAAAGTTTATCCTGTTAAAGTGTTAACCGATATAATCGATTTGAATTATCATTTAAATCGACCACAATCTTGTTTATGTAATCATAGTAATATTAATAGTTTGATGGTTAAGTTGAGTACGTTTTTTGGGGTTTACAGTCAAATTTTGCTGAAATCAGATTATGAGTGTGTGAATGAAAGAAGTGAGAGAGAGAATAATGTTGAAAATCAAACAGCATAAACTGTCCCAGTTAAATGATCCAGGTCATATCAGTTTTACGTATTGAATTATTGCTGCAAAATTTCAATTACAAAATACGTTATCTTTTGAATTTATCCCAATTAAAAGTTGGCTAATTGATAATCATTTAAACCAAATAGAACATTTTTGCAATATATAATTAAAAAATGTGATGTGAAACACTCACATGACTTCCTCTAATTGGAAGTAAGAGACATAGTTTTGATTTATTCAATTTATTTTTATCGGTTTTACCTAGTTACAGATTTCACTAATATTGCCGAAATATAATTAGGCAAAAAGATTGCATTTAATTTTCTTCAAATTCAGAATTCTTTATACTTTATTTGTATTACTTGATTACATATTATGAGATTTATCATTTAATTAGTTTAGAACTTTTTGTATTGAATGAATCACTCTGTTTAGTTAAAATAGAATCCTTTATTTTGTTGAAATTAGTATTATATTTGTATAGTACCTCACAAGCAGCATAACATCTATTAATCATCTCGTTAAAATACCAACAGAGCATCTCTGGAATTTTGTGCTGCCTCCACAGAATTCCAAACATACCAAAAATAGGTACATCGTGTTTGAAAATGTTCTTGCAATTTTTCATCTTTAAGTTATGCTATTCACACATTACACTGTTCTTTCTATCCCCCTCACACCCGCTCACTCGTACACCCTCTTTCTCACACTCTCTCTCTCTCTCAAGCACACACTCATACAGAATCATTCTTTAAAATCTTTGCTTTTTATTTTCACTTACACCTACCGGAGTATTGAGATAATGTCAATAATTATATATCGAGTTTTCATTGGAAATAGACATTTTAAAATCTCAGTCGTTGTTTGACCTTCAAACAGTCAACATCGGTAAAAAGTGTCTGTGTATTGCACTGTGCTCTATTCTTAAGTCTCTAAATTTTTAGTTTTAATTTATTTTTATTTTAATCTATTACCTTTAGATTAAAATTTTAGTGATTTTAGTTTATTTTCCATAGTTATTATTACTGTGGGTCTTTTTATTTTTATTATTTTATTTTTTTATTCTATTTTTTTCTTTTCTTTCGTTTTTTTTCTTCTTTTTTCCCCTCTTATTTATTTAGTTATTATTATAATTAAAACCTTCTTCTGGTGAAATGTCTGCGTGCAGCGGGGGCGTTGGGCCCCCGTCAACAAATACAAAGTCAGATAAGTTACATGTTGGTGACGGAAGTGCTGATAACATTGTCTGTGACACTAATACTACAATTAAGATTTGCGAGAATGATACTAACAATATGGAAGTGGAACAAATTGTTTCTAATCCCAATATGACATCTAATTCAACCCCAAAAACCTTGAGTGAACCTATGGTACGAGGTAATAAAAGATCTGGGGATACAGTGTTGAGTAGTATCAGTAAGGTTCATGTTCATGAAAACAGAATTCCTATTAAAAATCAACCCCCTAGTAAATCAGATTATATTAATAGAGCCGTTAAAAATCGTTACCGTAATACTGACAAAGGTCCGTATGTGGTTAATTTAGAAGGTAATAAAGGCAACTTAGGTAAAGTACTTAGGATAGGCATTGGGTAAGTGGCTGTTTAAGTCATCAAACGCACATAAAGATGAAATAGTCGATATTTCAGTCACTGGTCAAAATAGAATGAAAGTAACAACACGCACACCACAGGCTGCCAATGATTTGTTGAATCTTGAAATTCTCAAAGAAAGAGAAATAACTGCATACATTCCTAATTTTAGAGTCCAACGTACTGGCGTAATCAGGGATGTTGATGTTGACTTAGAGGATAATGAAATACTGACTGAACTCATATCTCCTTCACCCCCCATTGGGATTAGACGTCTTACCCGTAAAAAATATGTAAATAACAAAATGCTAACTGAAAAATTACCAATATGTTTCATTAATTTCGATGGACAAATTCTTCCACAGTACGTTTCATTGTATGGAGCAAAATGTAGAGTAGATCCTTACATACCTTCTATTAGACAATGTAAAAATTGTTTACGTTTCAGACACTCTGAAGATCAGTGTCGAAGCAAAACCAGATGCGAGCACTGCTCGGAAAATCATAATGTTAGTGAATGCCCTCTATCTGATGCTACAATGCCTACATGTGTTCACTGTAACGGTGATCACAGATCTACATTCCGAGACTGTCCCGTTAAAATAGCGCAAAATAATGAAATTAAAAATAAAATAATAAATAAAAGTTCTTTCGCCATGGTCACTAGAAATAAATTTGACGCTCTGAGCGAGGAAGAATTTCCTGAGTTACCTGAGGCCAGTTCGACAATACCAATCCTAAGAAAACAAGCAAAAAAATCTTATAAAATTAGACCCGTTAATAAGGAAATTTTGTCGAAACAGTTTCGTGATTCAATAAAATCAAATACATTTGATGACATTCCAATAGTTTACAGTAACAATGGCGAACAGATAATAAAACAAACAGAAAGTAAAACTCACAGATCAACTAAGCAAGTTAAACAACAGAAAACACCGACAGACAGACAAACTATCAACTTAATTAAACAGAATTTACAGACAGACAAACCAACAGTTGAAAATACTCAAGACCGTAGTGTAGATTATACATTACATTTGATACATAAAATAAATAATGTACATTCCAACAAAAACGAAATATTGAAATTCATAACGTATAATTTAGAAGAAATTCTTGCTAAATTTATTAATAGTAGTAATAATACTATAGATTCTCCTCAATTAATAGAAACTAGCAACACGACTGACAAACATGAATTACAAAGTACACATAATACTACACAAAACAAATCATAACTTTATCAGTATTAGTACCAACTTCACAATTCTTTTTACATTTATTACAAACACTCACCCACAAATTCCATACTTAAAACATTTTCAATTTACTATAAAAATTTACAAGATTTTAGTTTAACTATTAACAAAATATATTTTAAAATATTTTTTCATGACTAAAATCTTGCAAATAAATATACGTTCAATCGAAAGTAACAAAAACTATTTAGAATCGTATTTGAAGATAAATAAAGTAGATATAGCGGTAGTTTCAGAAACTTGGTTAAAAAAGAAGCGGAATTTCAGCGTGTCGGGATACGACATTGTGAGAGCCGACAGAAATGACGGCTATGGAGGTTCGTGTATAATTATTAAAAACCATCACAATTATAAAATTTTAAATGTCCAACAGGCATTTAATAATAACAAAATACAGACGAGCGCCATAACCATCAAATTGATGAAATTAGAACTTACAATTTTATCGTATATTGTGCCCCAAAACATAAAACTAAATCCAATGAGTGGGCAACACTTTTTAAAAGCTTGAAGAACCCAATTATCATTTGCGGAGATATGAACGCTCATCATTCTAGCTACGGTTGTGTACTGAATGATTACGAAGGCTCCGAACTAGTAGATGCAATTCATAATGAAAACCTCTGCATCATCAATGATGGCACACCAACTCTTCTACATAGACCAAACAGACAGCCTTCGGCAGTTGATCTCACTATTTGTTCACCGTCTCTTGCTACTAGATTGGAATGGTTTGTCATAGAAGAACCATTTGGATCTGGCCACATGGGCATACTAATAAACATTAACAATAACAACAACATTAACAACACTTACAATAACAATAATAGTAATCCCTCGTCTAACAAAAAATGGAATGTGAAGCTGGCTGACTGGAACAGCTACGCATTGTTAACAGAAAAACTTTTAGCAGAATTAAAACTAGGAGAAGACCCTCAGTCCAATTACAACAAATTCATAAATATTATACATACAGCCTCAGATCAATCTATTCCACAAATAAAGCCATATCTAGGACATAAAGCAAAATTCCCCCCCAAACCATGGTGGGACAGAGAGTGTGACAGACTGAAAGAAAATAACATTTCAGCTTTTAAAACGTATAAAAACTCACCTACTTGGGCTAATTTCATAAAGTGTAAAAAGGCTACAGCTCAAAATAAAAAAGAAAGAAAAATGGATAGAATTCTGCTCCTCTTTTAATAAAAACACGCCAGTAAAAGAGATTTGGAGTAGGGTGATGTCTACAAATGGTGAATGGGTCACAGAATTTTTGAATTCCTTGACCCCTGAAATAGTTCCTGAGCGGTACCAACTGCCAGAAGTATCAGATAACTCTCACGCATTAAATAAAACTTTCGGTTATCCAGAGCTGCTTCAAGCGATCAAAGTTAACACAAACACCTCTCCGGGTGAAGATATGATCCACTATCCGATGCTTACGCATCTCTCGGAATCAGGGAAAAAGACATTACTCCACATTCTAAACGAAATTTGGACCAAACATGTAAGGGTTGAAGATTGGAGTAAACAAGTAGTCGTACCATTGTTAAAGCCAGGAAAAGATATGGAGCGATATGAATCTTACAGGCCAATAGCCTTATCCTCTTGTGTCGGGAAAACATTTGAGAGGTTGTTAAAAACAAGATTGGAATGGTGGATCGAATCTGAAAGTAAACTTCCTACATATCAAAACGGATTCAGGAAAAAACGGTGTACATTAGATGCACTGTCCAGTTTCATAATGGAAGTACATAATTCATTCTCCGATAACAAGTTTATGGTTGCCGCAAACCTGGACCTAACAAATGCTTACAACAACGTCCAGATTCCAATACTTATACATAAAATGATATCTAGTGGCACCCCTACCAGGATCGTTCGCCACGTGTATAACTTTCTTTCGACACGTTCCATACAAATAAGATATAATGGGAAAATATATGGACCAAGACAAACACATGTCGGCCTTCCGCAAGGAGCTGTATTAAGCCCACTGCTATTTAATATGTACACAGCAAACTTGGGTGAATCTATAGGAGCGGAAATCAGCGTCTCACAATTTGCTGACGACATAATACTCTATAGTAACCACAAAATATTGGAGGAAGCTATAAACAAACTTGATAGAGCAATGAAACTATTTGACGGATGGTGCACTAACAATGGTCTCCTGCTCTCCGAAGAAAAGAGTAGCGTAACTGTCTTCACTCGTAAAAGGAGGTATTCTATACAGTCTCCAGTGAATCTAGGAAGTTACCATTTACGAATAGAACCAGTAATGAAGACACTAGGTATGTTTATTGACGGAAAACTTCTCTGGAAACAACATATACATTACATGATTAAAAAGTGTGAACAGCGCATCAACATTGTAAGATGTATTAATCACGTCAATTACGGGGCTGATTTAACAATATCGCTAATGATATACAGGCAGTTGGTATTGTCAAGACTAGACTATGGGTGCTTTCTCTATGGAGATGCTGCCACCACTCACTTAAAACAAATTGATAAGTTACAATATAAAGCCTTGAGGAGCTGTCTGGGCGCCTTGAGGTCTACTCCAACTAACGCTCTCTTAGCGGAATCCAAGCAGCATCCTCTGGCAATCAGAAGGAAGTTGCTGGCGTCACGCTTCATTATCGAAAGGCTTTACATTCAAAATCATACTTGTATTCAAAAGATTTGTAGAATCACTCCAAGAGTATTTATAGAGAAATTTTGGCACAAAAAGAAGGTCCCCACTTTGGTTGAACAATTCTGTAATCTGTCACACTTCTCACAACAAATAAAACGTTACAAATTATTACCGATTTTTAGTTGTGATATTTTCTGCTCTATGAAATTTCTGAAAAATATTCACACTAATTTTTATCAATACAAAGAAAACGTTGCCAATTCTGTTAATAATGCGTTGCTTATGGACAAGTTGCACCGCTGCTTTCCTGGCGGTTACCAAATCTTTACAGATGGGTCTAAGAGTCGTGAGGGTGTCGGGTGTGCGATTTTCGACATAAACACTAACTCTACCTTGCAATTTAAAGTAAACAGATACTCATCTATATTCACTGCCGAACTATTCGCAATATTCCAACGCTTACGATACATTGATATAATAGACCAACCTCTAGTCCTAATTCTCTCAGACAGTAAGAGCGTCCTCGAAAAATTAAAAGACCCTGGAAATAACGCTTCCTCTCTAATTCTGGAAACAGTCCAATTAATAATTAACATTTTACAGAAAGGTAAATCAATTCATTTAATCTGGGTGAAGGGACATATAGGGCTCAAATTGCGTGTCCGGGTAATCGGCCGCGGCAATCGCGACCTTTTCCGAGGACAAAGCCTCCCCATAAGTACGAGGTCTCACCCTCTTCGTCGGCCGCGATGCTTTCGGGGTACTTTCCTCCGAACGCGGCCTTTTTCCGGCCTGAGCCTTTTCTTCCTGTTGCCGGACAAGGTTCTCCCTGATTATGGATCGTCTTGCGACTGCCAAATCAGTGCCTTGACCGACTAACCTTTGCACCCGCCTGTTGGACGCGTCTGACAGACGGACTGCAAGAATGTCCAAGTCGGACATCACGTCAACCTCCTCTAGAGATAGCGCCCTTAGGGCTCTCCGGGGAGGCTGTGTAGTGGCCTCGGACGTGGGGGCATCCGCCCACTCGTCCGAAGGTCTGTGTTTTAAATTTATAAGTTGTTGCTCCATGTTGTTCCCAAGAGAAGCTGGGGAAGTGAAGTCCACCCGGTGAGAGCCCCGCGATGACCGGGTAAGGCTACTTACTCTGGGAGGGCGCCTGGTATCCCAGAGGCTCCGTAAAGACCCCGGGATTAGGCTCCGGGACCAACCATCCTATAGGCCCGGGTCGCATAACACCGTAGGATTGAGCCGGATATAGAGGCAGGATAGGGTGGACAGGGATTTCAAGGAAGGGCAACATAAAACAGGAGGCCAACGGGGGGTAATCGTTGACCCGCCAGAGCCCTAGTTAGCCGTGACACCGGAGAAACCCAGGTGCCACGTTGCCTGGCCCCCACGATGTGGGCGTTAGGGTTGGCTCGCTGCTCCACTGGAATCGCCAAGGCTTTCCACCAGTGTAACAGCATTTGGGGGCCCTTTCTGCACTAACTATGTATTTACCAGCTCCAGCAATATTCCAAGGCTGTCCTAGACTAGACTGTCTCCTTTCACACTTGTAGAATTGGTAGACACATAAAACATACGGACAAAGGTATTTATGATAAGAAGAAGATGTGCAAAGCTATTGTTTCAAAAGAGTACGATAAAAAAGACGTAGTGTTTTTCCGTTGTTTAGAGGTGCTGGCACTCTTGCCTGTAAACTAATTATTTTTTGAGGTTCACTTTTAATTTTTGTCGATCAAAAAGAGGCCTTGGCTGATTAAAAAAGTCGCGAGTTGACCCGGTATTGCAAGTCTAAATAGAAGAAACCCTAAATTTACTCTAACAGAAAAAAATGATTTAAAAAAAAATTTTTTTTGTGGGCCAACAACATTTAAGTTTAAAAATTTGTTATAAAATGAACACAAAAAGTGTGGAAATGTCACATCTATCTTTATTGGTGCTAATTAGATAATGGCTATGAATTTATTCAACAATATTTCATTCACCTTTTAGCGTTGTTTAGCGTCATTAACTCTGATGTTCAACTTGTTGATGGACTAATTAACCCAGTCATTAATTCATAAACTTTCAACTTATCAGCATGCACTGTCTAGTATTTTCTTGTACTTGTGACCCTAATTCAAACAACCTTAATACCCTAAAAAGATAAAATTGCTAAGACATATAGAATTGAAGATTATGGTTCATACCGTATCAATTTATTACTTAATGCTATGCTTTGCAACACATCTACGATTACCCGTTTTGATCGATAAAAATCAAAAGTGAACAAATATAATTGGTTTACAAGCAAGAGTCTAAACAATGATCTCAACAATGGAAATATACTGCGATTTGGACTGCTTTTGGACCAGTAACTCCTTCTTATCAAAAATACGTTTGTCCGTATCTATGCTGTTTGTGTTTACCAAAGTGATAAGTGACAAAGGAGACATTTAGTTTAGAACAACATTGGAAGATGATAGGTAGTGCAAAAAATGTGATACTAATTTCACTAGTGAGGAACATTGTGCCCGAGCCGAATAAGCATCTTAACCATCAGAGTGAGTAAACGTTTGTATACAAAATCACGTTTTTTTAAAAAAAACATACATATGGCTTCCTTTTCAAGCAATTTGTCAAGATTCATTATGCAAAATTCCGGAAAAGGTCTGAATAATTCTAAATGGATTTATCCCAACAAAATAGCGAATATTGTTGATTATCCAGTGTGATATAAAGTCAGATTTAATAAAAATTACAATAAGATTTAGAGTAGTGGCGGTGTGCCGTGTATGGTAGTGATACTGCAGAGGAGTGGGGAGAGCAAGAGATGGCCCCGTGGAGGGAGTAGCGAGCTGTGCCTGTAGAGGAGAAGGAGTAGGCAGTTAGGCCTGGAGGGCGCCCTTAGCTGTTAGAGAAATAATTGAACGAGAAGCCGCTAGTTGGAATGAACCGATAAAGTAGACACGACAACAGCGCAGAAAAGAAGAGAATCGCCATCAATACTCCACCCGCTCCACCGAAGAGGCTAGCCGCATCGCACACATCACCGAGGAAGAGAAAAGGTATTCTTTGTGGTCGGTGTAAGGTGTCTCCTACCTCCTCTGTTAGTCCGGCTGGCTACAGTGCGGCAACCTGTGAAATAAACTAGTAACTGACTGGAGTGTAAATAAAAAGAAATTAACCGTAGCTATAAGTTGTCAAGGTAACGTAGTCGTAAGTATGTGTGTATGAGACCTTTAGTATAAGTTGTGTTCTACAATAGGAGGGCCAGAAAAATAGTTTGGTCGAGAGTAGAGTTTTCTCTTCATTATTATTTGTTTAGGAAATAATGGTCCTAATACGTCCCTCAGTGAATTTTTGTTATTGACAAGAGTTACCTTAATAAACGTGTATTTGTGAATGGCATACCCCTCTATTAATTGACCTGTTACCCTTCCCCCTTCTCACCTAATTGCCTCCACCTTTCCCTGCGTTAAGCAAACACTTAACGTGACACCAGATAATGTATCTACTGAATTCATTCTGATATTTAACGATGGAAATAATATTGGTTTAGCCTTTGTCCTAATATATACGGATCCAATAGTTTTATAGGAAAATAAAAATTAGGACAATATAATAGAGTTGGTTGGATGGAGAGAATTGGTCTGGTTTGATGAATTAACAAAACTTGGTTAACACTGGTTAATACTGTATAATAATAAGTTACACTGACTGCCTGAACTTCACAGTCAAGATGGTAGATGAAGGTAGAGTGGTTTGGCACGTTGATTTCTGAACTATATTTTCTCTGTGTCTCGTCTCTGTATTTATATTCACCCACTCTAATCCGAGGGAGTGCTCCTAGTATTTGTTTCTCTTCTCTGATCTCTTTGGATACTGTTTCTGATCTCTTTGGATACTGTTACAGACAGTTTTGTTCAAAATAAACCAGCCGAACAGATAGCTATTTTATAAGACATATCAAAGATAGGATATATCTAAAACCTATGGATTACAAGATAGTTACACAATTCACAATTCAAGTATAGTGATGGTTATGTGATGGTACCGCAGCAAAGATAATGCAACCACAGCAGAGAGAAGAGAGGCTCTCTCTGGTTAACAGAGACTACTCTCTAACTTAGGCAGGCTAGAGTGCGAGAACCTGTGTATATAAGCGAGTGGGAATCTATCTAAAGGATCTATCAGATACAACCATACAACTATACATTGCATCGTGTCATATCTTTACTCACACCATTCATTCTATCATTTTTCATTATATTAGTGTCTTCATATCTCGTTCATTTAATCAAACCTAATTTCTCAATTTTTCTCCTCAACAACTCCATTATAGTTACTACAAGAAGTATCACAAACCTATAGAAACACGGCGAACAACTGAAAAAAATTAGACAAGAACTTATTGGACTACAAAACACTTAAGAATAAAGTCACCATAAAAATGGATAAAATCCGCATTGTGATATTGAAGGTAATAAACAAACGGATGCAGCTGCAAAAGTGGCTGCCGATGATGGCTCGCTACCGATAAGCTATATCAAAGCTAGGCATTCAGCGGTAAAACGGATATTGAGGCAGGGGACAAGAATAGCTTGGGATGCTTGTGGGCCATGCCGGTGAAAGGTCGTCTGTCATCTTTAGTAATATACATCAAAAGGAGAAGACAGAATTACTATGCTCTAAATATTACGCACAAACTAACAGAAGTACTTACTGGGCAAGGTGCCACTAAACGGTATCTACATAGAATCAATCTAATGGACAACAATATATGCAATTATTCTGATAATCAAACTATACCAACTTAAGACCATTTAATTTTTGAAGCTATGAACTTTATGTACATAGCTAAAAATTAATGAAACATTATATCGACTTCAGATGTATTTTAGTCGCCCTCTGAAAGGAACCTCTTTATTATCTATTTTTTTCAATTCTGCTCATTTTCTTAGAGTATCGATTATGCAGACTTATAATAATTCAGACTTAAAACATTTCTTCACTTCTTTCTGATTTATATTTTTATATTCTTATTTTTACTTTTTTAAAGCAAAAATTTTAAAAAGTTCATTCGAATTGTCCTTGCCTAATTGTTCTAATCTATATTTGAATGTTTTAATTGCATTTACCATTGTACTGTCTTTAATAATTCTATTTTTATTTTAGATTAGTTTTAATTATAATTTAAATTTAATCTTCAGCAATTTGTTGTTAAAAAAAAAAAAAACAATCATAAATTCAAAACACCTCTTGACCTTATTTGTTGTAATCAAAAATGCATGAAAAACTCATTATATCTCTAGTGCTTGAAGACACACACATACACACACATCAAGGACACCTTAACATATCATTAGGAAGAAAATAGGAAAAGTGAGAGAAGGAGATGTGAAGTGTTGGAAAAACGATCGATATACGTATTTATATTGTTAGCTGGTGAACCACACCAGTTTTTTTTCAGACTTCAGTAGACCTTGAATATCCAGGATTGTCTGATTTAGTGAACCGTAACCACTACTAGGTCAACTGTGGTAGGAGATTTAGATTAGGTGGGACAACCTGGGTTGCTTGTTGTTATACCGCCCACTCTTCATCGCTCAATGGCCACCATATATGTCCTGTAACCCAGTTTATACAACGCACATTCCCTTTTTTTTTACAAAGAACATTATTGTTGACAAAGCTTATGTGTGAAATACAGCTTTGCGTTATTAAAATTCTTCCCATGCTAATTATTTAATAGAGTTTCATCAAATTTTATTGCAAAACTTTCTGCTAAAGATTTAAAATTAATTAAATTAACTGAAGAAAATAAATTATAGCGATTTTTTTAGGAAGTTCAAATAAAACTGTAACACTTCTTTAATGTATAACTCACAAAAACATATTCCATAAATATTAAGTTATTACATGGGCGAGGGAGTAGAGAGTTAGTGACTTAGAGTCAGAGTCACATCTATCTTCTTTGATTATCCCCCATCGTCAAGTTTACTTCGTCAATTTCGGTACAGAATTCACTTCCATTTACAACTTTCTGTATCAGTATCTGTTCGCCCGATAAGCAGATATTTATGTGGAGTGCCAAGTCATACTCTCCATTACTTGTAATCTTACATGAATATCTACAATCTTATGAAAAGAACAAAAAAAAAAAATACAGTGCCTTTTAAATATGGAAACAACATGTGGACTTGGTCAGTTGTAAAGAACCCCTTCCAAACTCAGTTATGGATGATGTGCCCAAAGTCAATGACAAACCGGTCGATGACCACAAAATGAACAGGCTATTATAATGCTTTCCATCTCTACAACCTTCCTCATTGTCTTAAGAAGTCAAGGCATAAGGCAAACAGGCCTGAAAGAGTTCGATGGGGACTCGTTACATAATCGAGTGCCAAATACTCTGAATTATTTTAACAGAAACATGGCAAAACTTTCCTTATATGCTTTGCTTTAGTAGAGCAGAGAAATACCATCCACTTCAGAGATAACTTGAAAAGATGGAAGACACATACCGTTCACTCCAGTTTTCATTCATACAAGTGAATCTTTAGCAATACGCCATCAGTTCTTCAAGGTTCTACTGGATTCCAGAAAAACAAAAAAATATGATTAATAAAAAAATAAAACAACTGAACTTTCCACTAATATAAAAATAAGGTGGCTTGGGTTCTTTAAAAACATTGCCCATACCTTTCAGGCTAATTTACCAATCTTTAAAATATTACCAATACTATGAAGTCAAATAGACACTAGACAATTGAACAAAGTAATCGTGTAATTAACTATATTCTGCTACATTCTACTATAAAAACCACAAAAAGCTGAAAAAATAATTATATTAAATACTAAAAAAAAAAAAAAATTCTATTGTGCATTACTCATAAAGCACGAAATTAGAGCTAAACAAAGATCCTTCCGCTTTAGTGACAATGCTTTGCTATTTCTTTATTTGTGCCTTTCTGCTGAGGACGATGTTTTAGAAATCCTTATATAGTTAAGCAGCATACAGGTTTTCAAAATCGATTCTGTTTATATTCTCCGTATTCCTCCCGAAGACTGCAGAAATGCATTCTTAAAAAATTTTAGCGAGAACCTTGTACATTGTGTCATTCCCATCCAGGTTACTCTTTAATGAATAAACTTTCTGGTTGAAAATGTCTAGGTTCTTATTTTTAATAAGTTGGCCGACACTTTTTGAAGGCAAAACCCAGTAATCCTCTTCACATAGGGCAGTAAACCTTTTGTAGAATACGCCTCTTCACGAACAACTCAGAAATGAATAGGATACTACTCTAGTGAAACTTCTTCCCAAGACTGAGATGGACCTTGCGATCATCTCAGAGCGGATAAGATCGTCACTGAGTTAAAATATTGCATGCTAACAGGTTTCCTCTTGGGACATTTTAGAAGTAGAGGGATCTAAGAAGTTGGGCCACTAAAAAGAATAGAACCTGCAGATTCCCGTGAGCTGATCGAGGAGATGGACACCAATATTTGGTAGCATCGGACTGTGATGCTACTATCCAGAAAAATTGCCATTTCAAAGTGATGGCTGTGATGCCACTTTTTTGCCACGATGCTGTGACTGCACCGCTTCAGCTTTCACAGAAATTGAACTTTCAACAAGAGCAAGAACTCTTGACAAAACGCAGGAGTTCGTATAGCTAATTACAATTTTATTTGCATACAATTTTTAAACATATTTAATTTTGTTTGTAAATAAATTCAATTATGAAAAATTACCGTTATAACGAAGAAATGTTTTTTGAAAAGCAAGAATAAACAAAAAAAACTATAATCACTTTATTTTTATAAAGTATTATTGACATGTATATAGGCACATTTAATCATTTCACTTTTGTTATGCATGTTGAATACTAAATTAAAATTAGACACTACTGTCTACTATTTAATTATCATTCAGTTCGTGTTCCTCTTACAAACGTACTATATAAATATATTCTGGATGTTTTACAAAGTTAATTCATCAGATAAAATGGCATGGTATGGTTAGTATGGGAATGAGAAGAGTTCTGTAGTAGTAATAATAGTAGGGATAACACAGGAGGATGAAGAGGCGGCTGGGATGGTGGAAACTGGATGATGGCATAACACTTTGTGCTGTGTCGGGAAATATAGTGAGAGAGCCGGCTGACTGGGTGGTGTTGGCACAGGAGCGGGATTCATCTCTATGGTACTGGATGAAGAGTGGTGACTTGCTTAGATTATCTGACAGAGCATGGAAATCGTGAGGACGTAGTGGCCTGGCCCGGGGGAAGGACTTGTTAGAAGGTGAACGATGAAGCATCATCTCTCTCCCTTCCTCCCAAACAGAATTTCCCCGTCATACCTAATATCTAATACTCCACTCTGCCTCTTATATCCACAAACCTTCAACTTTCCTTTCACAAACGTTTTACTTAATCGTAAATGACAAATTAAACAGTTTAGAACATAATTAAGATATTAGACTAATTACTTTTTTTTTTTATTAAACACTACTTGCTAATTTATTCGTTTAAATAATGATGATGTTAGTTACAAACTTTACTTATTTATTATAATAAAATAAATAATCATTTATTATTAAAAAAAATCAAGTTTGAACCCGACAGAGGTCGCTTTATAAGTTTTTCTCTTAAAAATTTTGTATCCCCCATCTTTTCTATATTCCTTTACAAGCTTGAGACTTGAGGACATTTTTAGTTGAATTTTAGTATCCCTTTTTACTGTTTGAAGGCGCTGTATGTCTAAATCTATTTTCACTTTACTCATAATGTTGTTATAATACTCTGCTATAAAAATAGTTACTTTCTTGTGAGAGATTCTTTCATCTCGCGACCAACACACTCGCGACACACTGGTTTATGTTTCTTTCTAATTTTTTCTTTTAAAAGGAGAGTATAAGAAAAAAGGACCGTTTTTCTAACTGAAGTAGTTCCTTGGACATTTAAACCCCTCCACATAAGTTTAATGTTTACAAACACGATATTATATTAATTCTTAGACTCCGTAGAGTATTACTATATAATATATACACCCCCTGAACTTTTTTAGAAAACTATGACGTGTCTCACGATATATTAGTAATTTTACGCCACTAATAAAAAAAAAAAACAGTGTCCAGCTGCTGAAGCTATGCGTGCTCTATGTGAGATCAAAGGGCGTCCATGTCCTTGATCAGCGTACTGCGCGTCGTTATGAGTTGAAGCGGCGTGAAGCTGTTATAATGGCCATGAGAAGGAGAGAAGTTGAGTGAATGAGATAATAAACTAGAAGTATTGCTGAACACTGTGTAATAAAAAAGTAACAAACTGCCTGGACTCTTTACATGAATATATGAAATGGTAGTGAGAGATTTAGAGTGAGTAAAGAGAAAGGTTGTCGTCACGTTGTGACTGCTGTATGAACTGTTGCAAGACTCTCGGAAGACTCTCGTATGGCTAACGCAGATGTATTTAAACAAATTCTTCCACTCTAGTCTGGCCTAAACTAGTGAGTGAGATTGTCAAATTTGTATCTCTCTCTCTGCTTTAGATCCCTCTCTTCGGATCCTATTACAGCTGTCGAGTCAAATCACATCGACAAGTACTCGTACACTTGCTTAGAACTCACAGTGTCCAATTAGTTGCTATCTCTCATACGATGGGAAACATAAAAACGAAATCTAGGATAACGCCGCGTGATGATCTTACTTCTCAATAAGCCACCAAGAGAATGGATATTTAAAACTTCTCTTTAAAAAAAATCCATGTATTATACGCTTCTACAAAAGAATCCAGCTTTGGTCAATCGCAAATAAAAAAATATTGTTCCATCAAGATAACGCTTGGCCCTACACCTTTCGTCAGACTAAAGATAAAATTGCACAACTTGATGGCATTGAACTTCATTTACAACCGCCCTATAGTTCAGACCACTCCAACCGACTATAATTTGTTTCGTTCCATGGCACACTTTTATTGCGAGAGAAAATTTAATAACTCCACTGACATTGAAACTAGAGTAGTGGGGGGTCATTGGGTAGTACCTAAATGGAATTCCAGGTTTGAGCATTCTAGGATTTGTTTTGTTCGATAATTTCATTCACACACATGCATATGAATATTTTACGTGATAGCCTGCTTCATTTTGTGGTCATCAACCAATTTCTTCGGACGTTTGCCCATCATCAGGATGGCTTGATAAAACAGTGCGATAACATAGACTTGTAAAGAGCAAAATCAGTTTATACACTCCATTAGTGAAATGAGTTTGAAACCTTTGGTCTACTGGCTAGCGAGTTCGCTTAAGGTGTTCCAAACTTAGGTTTCTATTCCCCATGAGGGCAGAGACGATGGTGATCAAGCATCGTGAGAAAAAGTGAGGAGTTACAGTTAATAGCGAACCGTGGTAGCGAAGCGCAGAACTATACAGCGTATTTGTGGCCCTTCTCGGGCTGTTGTGTTAGAGATTTACAAGGCAGGAATGGCTGTATATTAAAAACAATAAATAGCGTGTACAAGTTGCAAAAAAATGTTGGTATATAACCTGGAGTAGATTTAAAGCAAGAAAAAAGAAAATATTATATTCAAATGTAGGCCACTTTTGTAGTCTACTAGGCCTAATTTCTGAGTGTTCATAACGCCAAACGAGAGGAGAACTATCTATTTCTCTTTCTGTCTAATTTTTCTTTTATTTTTTTTTTTGTGTGAAACAATTTACGCTCAAACTATGGTACTCTATTAAGCTGATATCTCCACTAATTGTTTACACTGTCCTAAGATAGCGGCCAACTTTTCTTACTACTTTAAATTCTCTTTAACTCACACCAATCACTCTAGATATCTCTATCTGACTCTCTCTTTCATTTTCTGTCGCTCTTTTTCTCTCTTTTTCTCTCATTTCTGTTGATATATCCAGCAGCTATAGTGGGCGATAGGAGGAGAGTGTTGAACTGTGGCACAGAGAGAATACCAGAATACATTGGAGCTGCGGGACTAGCTAGGGAAAACGCCTGTTTGGAGTTTGGCCAACTTAGCCTTATCACTCTATCTCTCTTTCGCGCACACACCCTCTCTCTCTCTCTCACAATGTAACAAAACGAGCCTTTTTACTCTCTTGAAAAAGAATTCCATTCCTTTTTTTGCCCCAGGTTACCCACTAGACTGTATTCCCTATGTTAAATATTTGATAAAGAATAAAGAAGTGCCTATTTTATTTATAAATTATTACCTTTCTTTTGTTTTTTAATTGGAGTGTTTAAATATAAAGAATGTTTTTTTTTTTTTTTTTATAAATTTTTAAATAAAACATGTTCTTCTTTTATTTATTTACTTTTAAATGAATATTTTATGATTTGATAATTATAAAATGCAAAAAGTTTCTATAATTATTTATTAACATCGCTTAATCATCGTAGTGTCCAACAGTTAGTCCTCCAGACAATATCTTATCGACACCACACCATAGAGCTAAAGTAACGAAAACTACATGGGATATGTGAGCTTTAAGCGTTGTCCCTGGACGACTAAGATTAAATTCGTTTGTAGCTGTTGGGTCTCTAAGTTGTAATTGGGTCACAAAGTTGTAATTGTTTCCAGATGGCAAGGTTGGGTTTTACATGCTTATTTCCTTTAAGCCGAAGAGAAAAGTGGACCAGCAACTTCGTCACGGTATCTTGGGCGTCCTTGTGGGTCTCTGACAATAAGAACATTTATATTGACATGCCAACACTCACACAATACAATCCAGGTCCTTTCAGAAGAGGTAAACACTCAATGAATGCAACCACTTGAGATTAGTTGGTATTTTATCCGCGGTAGCATGCATATTTCTTTTGTTCCTGACCAAGTTCGTGTAGAGAGTTCACTTCAATGCAATCTTTCTGTTACGCTCACACTTGTTGGTTTGTTGGTTGTAATTTACGACCAACAGTGAGTTGTAAATTTACAAGGGTGAGTGTAATTCGAACATGACAAGCGTTGAAGTGAACTCTCTACACTTGAACTTGGTGAATTTGCTCTGACAATGGATGAAAATCCGAAACCGGACAGGAACAAAAGGAATATGCATGCTACTACGGATAAAATATCAGATGTTATCCAGCATTGCGGACCCATCCACATATTCAATATTATTTATTTAAATAGTACTTTATTACACAAAAGAAAATAAATACAAAAACTGATATATAAAAATAAGTACAATAGGCATGGCTAAAGCCGTCTGCCGGAGTTTGTCTTAAATACAATATCAAAAATACATACAAAAATAAAATAACTATTTGCAATTGAAGCAAAGTAATATGTAAATGTAAGTAGGAGAAAAAATGAAATATTAATAGAAAGAAAAAATTAAAATATTTACAATAATGTAATAAGTAAAATATAAATTAGAAAACCTTTACACAAAAAACAAGGAAAATACAGATATAAAAAATATATCGAAAAAGAAATTAATAAAATAACATAAAAAAATAAAAAGAGAGAAAAAAAAAAATAATCATTAAATTCTCTGAATTATACTGTTTAAAAAAGTGTACATTTATTATGTGAAGAGTACATACAATATTTAATTTGATAATCTTAAATTTCTTATGCCCCAAATATGACGAGCAAATTTAAGCAATAACCGATCTGAGGTGGAAAACAATTCAACAATAAAACTATCAGAAATGAGATCAGAGCCGAAGAATGTTTTTCGCGAGTCAACAAATGCTGGACATTCCCCAAGAAAATGATAAATAGTCTTAGGCTGCCGAAGATTAAATACCTGGCAATACTCCTTGTCCGAATCCCTATCAATCCAAGGGACCGAATCCCTATTTAGATTTAAGAGCTCTCCTTTGAGTTTAAACCACAAACTCAGATCAGATAGATTAAAACAAGTCACTGAGTTGAACCCGCAATGAGTACCGAAATCTTCTTTGTTTTCTATTAAAGCTCGATACAGCAAATAGTTATCAGAATTTTTAGTACGCTCAAGAGATTCTTTCCTTTAAAAATGTGTTAAAGAAGAAATTAAAGAGCCTAGTTGCTTGGCCCATATGGCCACATATTCAATATTTGAGATTAGTTTACCTCTTCAGCAATCTCCAAGAAGCAAACTCTAGCTCATTATCCACACATTCTTATCTTACATTACATAATCGCCTTACATCTCGCAAAGACACTAAATTCAATGTACAAACACACTGACACCCAAGTGAATTGCAATAAATCTTTTAGATCGCAGTGGAGTTGACATTTTACATTGTAAACAGTACAGAAGTCACTAGCCCAGATTAAATACCCGTAACATTTGAAATCTATATGATTTAAATAAAGCAATAATTAGCATTCTAAGAAAGCAATAATTAGCATTCTAAGTTTAAAAAAAAAGAAAAAAAATCGTTGAAACCGCTTTCAAGAAACTTTTAATTAAGAAACCCTTAATTATATAATAGAGTGACACTTCCGGCTAATTTAGAATCCAAATTCAGGGCTAATTTATCTTAATTTTATATAGAAAGTAAAACAATAAATTAGAACGAAGTGGCATTTAAAAGAAAAGCTTAACGTGGGAGCTTATTTAAAAGCTATAACATATTTCCTAGAAAAATGTTAAACAGAAAAGCCGTAGTATGTTGAACAGTAAAGTCGCAGTATGCCAGTTGGTGGATTTTAACAGAAACTGCCTTATTAGATGCTGTGGTGATTTATATTGGAATATAAAGTGTTTATAGAATATAATGGAATATATTCACACACAGAACTTACGCTAAAAATATTTATTTTCTTTATGGAAAACTCAGTTTCTAAAACTGACACGATCATAGTGTTTTCTATCACAGCAATAAAACAAAACAAAAAAAAAGCAAAAAACAATCAATTAGTCAATTTTGAAATAATTAAACTCGAATTTAAAGGTGTTTTGATAGAAATAGGTCATTGATTATTTTTCTGGTTTCACCAGCACAAATCATTTATAAAACATTAAAAATTCTACGCATATTACTGGAATAGGGTAGCAACAATAAACTGTTCTCATTCTTTATAGTTGTTTATTTTTATTTACAAATTGATTCTTGTGTAGACATAAATGAAAATAAGAGAAAGTAAAAAAAGTCTTTGTTTGAAAAGTATATGTATAAGGAAAAATATTGTTTGTTGAATGGTACGTTAAATAATAACTTTGAGAAAAGATAAATCAACAATATAATATTATCATAAAAGATTATTGAGATTTTATTAAACAATACTTATAAACTCTTGGGGTCCCCAAAATGTCTGAGACTTTTCAAATCGATTAAACTGATGATATTATTTAGTTGTTTGTTAAGACTAGATACATTTGGATGGACCATATAGAATGGAAGCATTGGGTAAAACTTCTAAATATGTTCCGTTGGAGTAACACGAATGTGTCCCGAATGGCCGATGTATATGCCTTTTCCGCTGTGTATGATACCCCGGGGCACACTAGTAGACAGGAAGTAACCCACCCACAATGAACGTATACCATGTCACCACTTTTGGGTTAAAGTAAAGCGTAGCTGAAGCACAATCATTCCCATAGCAATAGGGATATTTTCGTAAAAGGTCGTCATTGTTGAATCCACACCAAAGTGAGCCCCTTGAGGGCAGCTCCAAGCATAAAACAGGAAATAAAAACGTAATAAACAAAATAAAAATAAACATCCGTTGATGTGTTATCTTTATTTTTATTTTGTTAATATAGTAAATGATCTAATAAGTTGGGATTCCAGCCTCTTTTTTTTTCTTTTTTTTTCTGCTATTGTTAACAAACATTTCGTTAAGGACATGCTTCAGTAATGTTCATTTTTTTACTTTGTCTGTTGCACGTTTGCGAAAGACAGTATTACGATAGCTTGTCGAAGATTTTTTGGAATTAGATTCAAACAAGAATTTTCTTTTGAAGACCACTAAATCTATTCCAACTCTAAAATTCGGAGCTTTCTCAACTGAAATAGATGCTCTTGGACATTTGGCCCTTTGTACTTCCCGTTAAATTATATCTCTTATAATAATCAATTCTGCAGATACTTATCTAAACACAAAGCGTCTGAATTGCAATCTATTTCCATTTTACTTCAAAGTAATAATAAAAAGCGGTGAAGTATGAAGTTAACAAAAATTTAAAGTTTATGGCGCCATTAACAAAAATATATATCTTTGTATAATTAAATTTTTCTAATGAATTTTATTCATTGTTAAACCAATAACAATGGAATTTATTTGGTACTAAATATTGTTTCAATATAAAAAAAAATCTGGTGTGAAACACTCACACAACTTTCTCTTACTCCTGTTCTCAAAATTATAATAGACAAATGATATAGTTTTTCTACCAAATATAACGAAATTCGTCGAAAACTGAAAAAAATTTTCAGTAAATGCGCACTTCCGGTTACTAATTTCCTTGAAACTTGGAATTTTGGCCATCTATTTATTTCTAATTAATTTTATTTGGATAATAGAATTATATAATCAAGTATGATACCACTTTAGGGGAAACTGTAACCCCCCCCCTTAAAAGTGCCCGTAAATAACTTTTCCCAGAGAAAAGTCTGAAGTAAAAGATTTAGATCATTGCATTTTTGTATACGAAGTTTCAAGAAAATCGTCGGAGCTATTTTTTGAGAAAATCGCGAAAAACTGAAAAAATCATTTAGTAAAGTGTTAAAACAAACGCACTTCCGGTTATCCGATTGTTTTGAAACTCGGAATTTCAACAACATATCCAATTCTAATTAACATTATTTAGATGACAGAATTGTCTAATAAACTGAAATAGCAGTTAAGATAACAACCTAACTCCACCTCTCCCCCAGAAGTGCCCTTAAATGAATTTTCCCGGAGAAATGTTTAAAATAAAAGTTGTAGCTCCTTGTATGTGTAGTTGATATAGCAAGTTTAAAGAAAATCGTCGTAGCTATATTTGAGAAAAATCGCAAAAACGTAAAGAAACAACTAGTAAAGTGGTACTTCCGGTAGAGGAATTTTTACAGATAACGCACCGTCAGATCCCATGGTAATACCTAAACGTAATATCAAGTTTCAACTTTCTACGGTTTTCGTTTTTGAGCTATGCTGTTCACATGCATGCACACACACACACACACACACACACACACACACACACACACATATACCATTTGCTGAAAACCACTTTTTTGGACTCAGAAGAACCTCAAAACGGATATTTCCGGTGAAAACTTGATATCATTAGTAAGCACATGAATTCTTCTCGCCAGACTGTTCTATTTTTTTGACTTTTTGATTGCTTCTTTACATTGTTTAGAATGTAGAATCACTGTCTTTTAACAGTTGTTTTAGACTCTAAATTTGATTATAGACTAACTCAACCTCTCGCTTATTGCCGGACTTAAATATGATTTTTGGTAGCTCTTGATAGTACTTAGGGGAAGCTTGGTTTCTTCAAAGTTATAATCCATTCGTCCATCTGTACAGAAAGGTTAATGCATGGTGCTTTATGTGGCAGCAGCGCTGAAACGGGTTTTTTTGGTGAATTTCCTCAATCGGGAGGTATTAATTCCATAACATATGGGTTAGGCAGAAGAAAGAAGATAAAGAATTATATTATTTAACAATTATTGTTGATGTGGTCAAAGATCTGGTGAAGAGAGAAGAGACTCATTTAGGGCCATAAAAAAGAAGAGAGATTTAAGAAGGATTTTAACCACATTTCCGTTAATTCCTCTCTTGAGCGGAAAGAATGCTGCTCGGGAGTCTTCCTCGATGTGAAGCAAGCCTTCGATCGAGTATCGCACCCGGGGCTCCTCTGGAAGCTCAAGAGCGTCCTCCCTTTTACACTCTACCTCATCCTTAAATCATACCTCACCGACCGTCACTTCCAAGTAATGGTTGGATCCTCCCCCTCGCCTTTCCAGAAGGCCGAAGCAGGAGTTCCCCAAGGAAGTACATCCTGGGCTCCATACTGTATTCGGTATACACGGCAGACATCCCAACTAATCCTAATACCATCCTTTCCACCTATGCAGACGATACTGCTATACTTTCCTCAAATCCCGGTCCATTAATATCCCACAGAAATATGCATAATCACCTCACTACCGTGGAGAACTGGTTCAAAAAATGGAAGATTAAACTCAATGAGCACCTTCACCTTACGTAGAATTACTCCCCTCCCCCCCAATATACTATAATCAAGTTCCTTTGCCAACCTCTGATGTTGTCCGCTACCTTGGGATATATATCGATAAAAGACTCACTTGGAACCCTCACACACGACTGAAAAGACAAGAAATGAACACACGGTACAGACAACTAAAACGACTATTATATAACAGATCTAAACTCTCACTAGAAAACAAACGTCTACTACATCACTTATTAAACCAATTTGGACATATGGCCTCGAACTTCAACCAAGCGTTCCAACCTCCATCGTATCCAATCCTTACAATCCAAAATCCTGCGAACAATAGTCAACGCTCCTTTTTATGTCTTCAATCGAACAATCCATAACGACCTTAATATCCCTTTCCTACCAGAAGTAATAAAACTCAAATATAAACAAATTCATAGCAGCCTATCTTCACATCCTAACCCTCTAGCCCGTCACCTTTCATCCCGTACCCTACCAGAAAACCTAACTAGACGGTTTAAACGCCAGTGGCCTCGAGACTTCTCTCTAGTGCCAGTGCTAGTGACAGTGAGTGAATTATTGATTAGGAGTGCTACTACTGGGTAGTTTCTCCACTCGAATTTTATTTTATTATTGTCTCAGTATACATATTTACTTATGGCACAATAGTGCTGGTGTAAATTTCTTAATTAATAAAAAAATAAAAAAAATTTCATTAATAGACAGGCCACTTATGTTTACAAAGTAAATTTGCTATATCCCTAGGGTCAGTGGTCCGATTGTCCGCTTAAATCAAGGAGCTTTTGAGGATTCTTTTGGCAATTTGTTTTTGGATATCATTGTTTAGGCTAGATAAAAAAACTATGAGCTTTTGAATATTTTTTCTAAAATCTTATTTACACAGAAAATTTTGTAAAATTTTGCAAATTTCTCTGTGAAAAACTGTCCATTACTTTTCGTAATTCATCTATCCGTTTCGACCGTTCTGTCTATTTCCTTGCCAATTTTTGGACTTCTTCAATTTACAAAGGGTATTACCCTAAAATGGATAATATTTTCCTTACTTTACCTAGAGGAATACATTTATGAGCACATTCTATTAATCGAAAGCTAAATTTTTATTTTATTGAAACAATTTTTACTACCAAATAAATTCCACTGTTATTGGTTTAACAATGAATAAAAATTCATTAGAAAAATTTAATTAACACAGAGATATATATTTTTGTTAATAGCGCCATAAACTTTAAATTTTTGTTCACTTCATACTTCAACGCTTTTTATTAATACTTAAAATGTAAAATGGAAATAGATTGCTATTCAGACGCTTTGTGTTTAGATAAGTATCTAGAGAATTGATTATTATAAGAGATAGGATATAAATAGAATAAGATATGGGTGAATAAAAATGGTAGAATGGACAATAAAATGTGCTGTACTAACAATAAACATTGCTTCTAGCATTGCCGAGTGACCAGATAATGCTAGGTGATAGCGTTGCTGTCGTTTAATGAGAAAGAGAAGAACAGTTGTGTACTACCCCTTACAGTCACAATAAACATGGCTTTGTAACTTACCTTTTTATTATTATATAGAGTTTCCCAGGGTTATAATATATTTTGAAGCAGAATAGGAGTTTTTCCTTTTGTAAAACAGACAAAAAAAAAAAATGAATTACCACAAACTATATTTGTGTATTTTTTTTTTTTTTTAAATTTACTACAAGTAAATAATATAATACTTTATTACATATAAGATGTTGTCAACAATTTTTCTAATTTGTATTATTTGTAAGTATCATGGGTAATGTAAAGAAAGTTTTCATCCAGTTCATTTGCTGCTACTATGTAGTGATGGTAAAACTATAGATTATACTGAATGATACTTTAGAGGAGGTGTAACGCATGTTTTTTACTTTCTCTTACTCCTAAGTAAGAGGAAGTATTGTAATAATGTCAAATTTTCGATATCGAGTTTTCACCGGAAATATCCTTTTTGAGTCCCCTGAGTCCAAAAAAGTGGTTTTTAGCAAATGGTCTGTGTGTATATATAAAGAGCATAGCTTAATAAAGAAAAAAACCGTAGAAAGTTGAAACTTGATATTACGTTTAGGTATCACCATGGGATCTGACGGATACGTTATCTGTTAAAATTCCTCAACCGGAAGTACCACTTAACTTGTTTTTTTTGTTTTTTTTTACGTTTTTGCGATTTTCTCAAAAATAGCTCCGAAGATTTTTTTTAAACTTGGTATATTAACTACCTATACAAAGAGCTACAACTTTCATTTGAAATATTTCTTCGGAAAAATGTATTTAAGGGCACTTCTGGGGGAGGGGTGGGGTTAGGTGTTTCTTCTTAACTGCTTTTTCAGTTTATTAGACAATTCTGTCATTTAAATAATGTTAATTAGAATTAAATATGTTGTTGAAATTCCGAGTTTGAAAAAATCGGATAACCGGAAGTGCGTTTGTTTTAACGCTTTACTAAAATGATTTTTTTTTTCATTTGTTCGCGATTTTCTCAAAAATGGAACAGGGGGACGATCTCTTAAAACTGTCATATACAAAATAAAAAATGCTTGATCTACATCTTTTATTTAAGATATTTCTCTGGAAAAATTTATTTAAGTGCACTTTTAGTGGTGGGGATGTAGGGTTTACAGCTTCCTCTAAAGTGGTATCATAGTTGATTATACAATTCTATCATCCAAACAAAATTAATTAGAAATAAATAGCTGGCCAAAATTCTGAGTTTCAAGAAAATAGTAAACCGGAAGTGCGCTGTTACTGAACATTTTTTTCAGTTTTCGAAGAATTTCATTAAATTTGGTACACAACCTATAAAATTTGTCAATTATAATTTTGAGAAACAGGAGTAAGAGGAGAAAAAGTTGTGTGAGTGTTTCACACCAGATTTTTTTTTTTTTTTTTTAATGCGTTTCGGAGCATTCTCAGTGCTCCAAACAGTGTTCTCTCGTTACATTCCACACTGTCCATAACCGGACATTGAGCTGTAGAGGGTTTTAGGAAAAGAAAATCTAAAGGCAAACAGTTGGATTCGAACCTGGGACCTCCGCTAGTCCAGTACGCTAACCACTGAGCTAATTCCTTACAGTGCGCTGATAAGGCTCCGATCCTTGGGGTAGCTATATGGGCCCAAAACCGTATAGACAATAAAAAAAAAAATGCGTAAAATTTCCCCATAGAACCCCCAAAAAATAAATTTTCCCCAGGAAATTATTACAAATAAAAGTGATAGGTATTTAGGTGTGTAGTTAGTGTACTAAAATATTATAGAAAATCGTTGGGGGCCGTTTTCAAGTAAATTACGAAAAACTTGGGGAAAAACAAAAAAAAACATTTAATATAGTCGCATTTTTAATAAAGTCACATTGATGGATTTTGCCTGAAAGTACCGTGTCTGAAGTGGTGGTAGTATTTAATCCATAACAGAATACCAAATTTGAACTCCCTACGACATTTCGGTTTGGAGATATTCTGTTAACACATACATACATACATACACACCCATACATACATTCGCTACAAACATTGTTTTCATATTCAGGGGACCTCGAAACATGTATTTCCGGTGAAAGCTTAATTTTCTAAAATTTGTCACAACCGCAATACTTCCTTCCTCTCTTACTAGGAGTAAGAGAAAGTAATAACTAATATTTCAAAATATTCATAAACTTATCGAATGAATAAATTTAATGACGGATATTTAATGGTAATATATAAATGCTAATTTTATACTATTTACTATAAAAATTTTCATCATTAGTTTACCAAGTGTACTGATATAATCAACATGTCGCCTTATCCTTTGTACAACACTTAGTAGACAGAAACTTAGTGTAACATATATATTTTAGCGAATGAACTGGGTAAAGAAAGTGAGTGTGTAAAACATATATATAGTTAGTGACATAAATTAAACTAGAAGTCCCAGAGTTGCCACATCTAAGTCATCAGATCTCCTTTCTTCCTACTAATTCTAATGCCTACCTTTCCACAACTCTCACTAAAATCTAACCAAACTTTCCTTACTCTGTAATCTCACTTACTTCTCTCACACCCATTAACTGAAGTTTCTAAAGTATATTATGTTATAATCAATTCTTTACACAACAATATCTTTTCTTTTTTTTTTATCTTTTACAAGAATTTAAAGATTTCTTTTTCTTTCTTTTTTTCAGTTACAAAATTTTTAAAACTCTGGAAGAGATTTTTGAAACTTAATAGATTAAACAATTGATATTGAAGTTTTAGATTGTTCAGTTGCAACCAGCTATAACTTTTTACATTCTCTTACTCTTGCGAAGTATTGCGAATCGTGTCTCATTATCGGAATTGAGTTTTCACGAAAAAAATACATATTTTGAGGTCCTCTGAGTATGAGAAAAGTGGTTTTAACGAGTTATTATTTATTTATTTATTACTGCTTATTAAGTTATAAACTTATAGCATAGAGTTGGCATTATATAAATTTATAGTTAATACTAGATAGAAACCAAAATATCTAAACAAAACTAGATAGAAAAATTAAATATTAACCTTGAAACGAAAGTATAAATAAAAGTAATTGAAATATTTACAAAATAAGAGAAAAATAGAGAAAAATATTTAAAATATATATAAAAGAATAATTAGAAAACTTGATAGAGATTACTATTAAATATCTAGAAATCTTATAATTAGTAATTATAATGGGTATGATGAAGGAGAGAAATGGTTTGGTTTGAATGAACAAACTAGTTGTGGCTGAACACGGCATAATGTAAGAGAGATACTTGCCTGGACTTTACACTAAAAATGGTAGAATATGGTGGAGTGGTAAAAAGGGTAAGGTAAATGACACGTTGTGACTGGCAAGTGAACTCTGTTGTTTATCTATCTCCCGTCGCTATATTTATGCAGTTTCTCCCACTCTAGTCTGAGAGGGTGGTCCTGTCATTTTTGTCTCTCTTTCTCTGCTATGGATCCTCTCTTTGGATCCTATTACATAATTATAGTAAAAAAAAAATACATTCTGGGAGTGCCTATCCCTAATGACAATTGATTTCAATTATTTTTAATTAACCAGTATCTAATAAATTTATTTCAAACATAAATGTATGTCTTTGTTTTATGTCCAATCAAAAAAATGAAATTTCTCAAAATAACGTAAAAATTAATTATTTGTTGAATTTGTGGATGAATCCGAAATGCTGGATAACATCTGGTATTTTATCCGTTGTAGCATGCATATTTATTTTCTTCCTAACCGGTTTCGGACTTTCATCCATCGACAGAGTAAATTCACCAACTTCGCGACTTAATTATATACATAATTATATACAACAGATATAATTATATACGTGACATAATTATATACAACCAACAAGTGTGAGTAACAAGTAACAGAAACATTACGTTGAAGTGAACTCTACACGAACTTGGTGAATTTGCTCTGACGATGGATGAAAGTCCGAAACCGGTCAGGAAGAAAATAAATATGCATGCTATGGCGGATAAAATACCAGAAATTAATTATTTCTCCAATTTTGGTAATCTCAGATTGTTAACACAAAACAGATAGGTAAAATGCAACTTGTATTATATATCCTGCACAATTAACAGATCTTTGAGAACATCAGTGTTAGAAATATTTGACAGAATATATTGAGATAAAAAATTTCCTTCTTTCTTCTGTTGGTGAAGGACATACAAACAGCATTGTGTTGCAAACTGTCTCTATCATTTCCGCACAATTTACATCGCATATCTGCTGCGAATGTGGGACCTCTCCCAGCCAATTTTTATTGAAAAATATTTCATGCTGGCCAGTCTAAACTGTGACAGCACTCGTAGCTTATCAATAGCACAATAAATATTCAAATACTTCTCTCCGAATGTTAGAGATCTAATTCTTCTATACCAGATATTGTATAAGGAGTTCAAAACAAACTCTATATAACAGGATATTAAATGGTTTTTAATAAGTTTTAATTAAGATACGCTGAACACTATATAATATAAGAGTGACACTGACTGCCTGGACTTTACACTTAAAATGGTAGAGTATGGTAGAATGGTAAAGGGTAACGTTGTGACTGGTGAGTGAACTCTGTTGTTTATCTATCTCCCGTCGCTATATTTATGCAGTTTCTCCCACTCTATTCCGAGAGGGTGGTCCTGTCATTTTTGTCACTCTTTCTCTGCTATGGATCCTCTCTTTGGATCCTATTACATAATTATAGTAAAAAAAAATACAAAAAATATCATTCTGGGAGAGCTTATCCCTGATGAAAATTGATTTTAATTATTTCTAATTAAGCAGAAACTAATAAATTTATTTCTAACATAAATGTATCTTTGTTTTAAGTCTAATAAAAAAAAATGAAATTTCTCAAAATAAAGTAAACCTCTCTCAGCCAATTTTTATTGAAAAATATTTCATGCTGGCCAGTCTAATCTGTGCCAGCACTCCTAGCTTATCAATAGCACAATAAATATTCAAATACTTCTCTCCAAATGTTAGAGATTTAATTCTCCTATACCAGATATTATATGAGGAGTTCAAATCACACGCTATATAACAGGATATTAAATGGTTTTTAATAAGCTTTAATTAGGGAACCCTTATAAAGTGAAATATCAACGTTATTTGTGTGTGTGTGTGTGTGTGTAAAACAAAGTATCTCAAACAAGAAAAATACCACGAAGCTCTAACTTGGTATTCCGTTTAAGTACTAACACTGCATATTTAAAGAGAAGGGTTGTTGAAATGGATTATTGGAGAAGGTGCTTACAAAAGAGGAGAAAATATAGAATGAGAAACACAGATATGATAAGCGGTATGGTGAGAAATAGTAGTGAATGAAATAATGGGAGAGAATAGAAAAAAGAAAGTTGAGATGTTATGGACATCTTAGGAGAGCGCCACCCAGCAGATGGCCACAAATGATTAGAGGATGGACTCCCTAGAGAAACCGAAGAAGGGGAAGGACCATCTTTTAAAAGATGGGAGGAAGAGATAGAGAAGGATATGGCTGAAGAGGCTTGAGACATGGTGACTGGCAGGCCGACAATTGTGGAAAGAAACCTTGACCTGACCGCCACCCCAGAGTAGGGAAATCGCCGATTAAATAAGTTAGTAAGTAATAATTTTTCTCATAGAAGTTGTTTTTCTACTAAGAACTCTAGTGAGTTTTCTGAAGGTCAGTCTCCTCTAAAGAAATGTTTTCGTTTTATCCTCTATTTGGACTTACCTCTTAGAGTGTTTTGAAAGGACTATAAAGGAATTTCAAAGTTGTATTATTTGGCAGTATTTCATAAAATATTGTTGTTTTTTCCCCCATATTATAAGTCAATTATTATTAATTTAATATTAAGTTCATGTTTTTAAGTTTGTATTGTGACGATACCATCATCATATCCTAATATTTTATGCAAGTAATCAATCATAAAGTTAATTTGAACCCTAAATATAAAATTAATGGCAGTCAAAGGATTATTATATTTTAGGAGAATAATAAAGTTCTCCAACAGTATTTAGTTGAGAGGTAATTGAGGTGGATAATTTTCTTAACTACCTATAACTCTACCTTATGCCATCATTATAGCTGTTAAAATGTTAATGAAATTATGAGTAATTATGAGGTAATTATAGGTTATACAAGTATTAATATGGCGGACACTACTTTTTCACTCACATCTCTTACACTAACATCGCCTTATAATAAATTATAATCGCACATCGATATTTTCGCACACCTTCTGTTATTATTATTTCTACTAATCTGCTGGTCCTCATAACATTTTGATTTTTCGTTTATGCGATATTTCTTGGATTTCTTCGCTGTTTCAACTTATATCTTCTCTGTTTTATAATTCTTTAAAACATATTAGTATTAAATACAATATATAGTACAGCTTTTTCAATGTTCTTATTATACACATTTTTCTAAGTCCAATACAATATCAGAGACATTTTCCGTGGTAGCCTGCTTCATTTTGTGGTCATCGACCGCTTTCGAGCGTTCGCCCATCTTCAGGATGCGTTTTTCAGGCAGTGTGACAACACAGACTTGCACAGAGCAAACTTAGTTTTCACACTGATTGGTTTAACAGTATTTTAAAACTAAACTCTTAAACTAGGTCAGGGGGTATGGTCAGCTGGGTGAGAAAACATGTGTCTGGGTTGTTAAAGGGCAAATTTTCCTTACAATGGAAACAACACATGGGGGGGTCTAATTTTTAAACTCTGTTGTTGGAGGAAGATTTACTTTACAATTAACTAATCAACATAAAATATAAAATATATAAAATAAATTTAAATTAAATTAAATAACGATTTAAACTAACATCATATAAAATTAAGCGATTTTTATAATTAATCCAAACTCCAATACAATACTTGGCTTTCATGCACTCGCTTTTGGTGCGAGAATTGAAGGTTCGATTTCCATGAGGACAAAGACAGTGTTTGCCCCAACATTGTGGGTAAATGTAGATATTTACAGTTTGTAGCGAACCTTGATAGCGAATGCCAGTACTAAACGGCGGTGGGAATTGCGGCGTGCTTAACCCTGCTTCATTACACAATAATAATCGCCGCATTCTAGCAAGCCATGACGTTTCATGAGCTGTTACTCTAAGGTTTTCTTCCTTACACGATACTTGGATCTTTAAAAATAATAACTAATTAGACCTCCAAGAAAGAATTATCTTCCCCTCAACAAGTTTATTATAGAATAATGTTTCAGATGTTTTATCCAGCTTCAGTTTCACTTCTGTAATTTGATCATATTTTTCCGTTAAAGGTTTTTCATTAAAAAACTTGCAGATACTTGTACTTTCTTATTCTATACCTTAACTATCGTCCTAGTGGTAAACATTACTTCCCTGATACAAGTTGTTAATCAAAAATCTAAAAAAGTGATTAGTCTTGGGCATGATAGATCTTGCTTTGTTAGAACCCAAACCTGTATTTCTAAATTTAGGAGGAATTTTATTGAATTATTTAATACCGGTCTTTTTTTTTTCTTTTTTTTTTTATCATATGTAAGTTGTATATAATTATTTAACTGACCGTGCCGGCCATGTTTTTATTTTCTCTTACTTCGTAAATAAGATGAAGTATTACAATCGTGAGAAAAATTTTCCAAAGCGAATTTTCACCACAATTACATGTACTGAGATCCCCTGAGTACGAAAAATATAAAATAGCGGATGGTCTGTAAATAATACGTATGTGGGAGTGTTTGAACACAAATATCGCAAAAAATGATAACACGCAGCAAGCTCAAACTTGGTGGTATTTCGTTTAGGTACTTCCCAAAGGTTTTGGGGCAGAATTTATCAAACGGAAGTGCGTCTTTACTAACTATTTGGTTTTCTTTTTCAGGTTTTCTCGATTTTCTCAAAAAAAAACGGCTGCAAGATTTTTCTTTAAACGTTTTCTAAGATGATGTTAGAAAGAAAGTACTAACTATGGTGGTGATAGATACAGAAAGGGGGCGGGGATGTTGTGAGGGTTGTCAGTCACATTTTGCACATTGTTACACTATAATGTTCAAAACGTAACAGTAACATTTTTTTGAACTAAATGTTTTCAATGATTAGGGTTATGTTACCCTAATACCCTAATCTTATTTACAAATCAAATACTATTACAATAGTAGACGTAATATAATAATATAATATACTGCTTCAGTTTGTTGAGTTACAAAAGTAAAAAAAAAGACCATCGGATGTTGACATTTATATGAATATATTTTTTTACAAATATATAACAACAAGAGTTAGGTAGTGATATGGGGGCTTTGTCAAGGTGTAAAAGAAAGGAAAAATACTAAAGGAAAAAAACGGGAAATATTGAATTACAGAAAATACATCAGAATCCATTTTCTCAGTTGGTTGAACTTCAGCCATGTTTAACTTCCCTTTATCTTCTTCATATTTTGTAACAAAAAAGTTTGGCTTAAAAAAAAGAAAGATTCTTAGAAATTACTTTCTTTTTTTTTTTTCTTTTCTTTTTTTTAATAATATTTCTTTGGAGAAAGCTATTAAATAAAGAATAACTTTTAATATTATGACTTTTGTGATAAATAATTATTATGACTTCTCAAAGACTCGTACTTTATTGAATTTTGCCATACTTCGCTTATTATCTGTATACAATAAAAACCTATCACTTTTATTGGATTTTTTTCCCCCCCGAAATAATTAATTTTAGCATAACATGGATCAATTTTAGCGTGTGAGCGAAACATGGACTCTTGGCTCACAAAAGAAAAAAGGAAGCTACTGTTCACTGAAATGGATTTCTGGCGTCAGTCGGCGAGAAAGTCTAGACGGGAGACAGTCAGCAACGAAGATATTCGGGAAAAAATGGACACCAAGAAGACTGTATTGGAATGCATTGTTGAAAGAAGATTATGATGGTACGGACATGTAAGGAGAATGCAGGATGAAAGTTCCACCAAGAAAATTTTGGATTGGGAACCGCAAAGAAGAAGAAAGAGCGATTCTTGGGCGACCAAGATTTGCATGGAAAAAAAGCTGCCGAGGCAGGATATGGATTTATGGAGGAGGATGCTTTAGACAGAGAGAAATGGAGAACATATTTTTAATTCATAAATGTTACATTATTGGCTGTGGCGAGGAAAACCTCAATTTCGGGAAAATCCTGGGGAAGAAAAAATTAATTTTATCGGAGTTTTGGGGTATATCCGTTAAGTTTAAATATAAACTATACAAGCTTTGTTGATTTTAAAAGAGGGCGCTCTACCCCTTTTCACTCAGGTACGTTTGTTTGAGATAAGTGAGTGTTTCACAGTCGTTTTGGGCTGCAAAACTAGTGTGATTTAAGGACTTCTACAGCATAGTATTGAAATAAAACAACCAATGAAGTTGCTTACGTGAAAATAGCGCGTAAAAAGCATATAAACAATCGCATAAAGTAGAATTTACAGTCAACCAATTTTTTTAACTGATTTCTGAATGTAGTTAATTGATTTTTCCCTTTTCCAAAAGGGGTTTACCCGACAGTTTTTTTGCTTCTATTCTCTTTTTATTTTTAGGTTTGCTCGTCTCTTAATCCATGATCCGCTAAGTGGTTCTTTTGCCTTTAGGCATTTTGGATATTTTTGTGAAGATCAAAAAGTTGGCTCTTGGGGGTTAGGATTTAATCCCCAGTATACCTTGAGAACCAGAGAGCCTAATTTCGTGGTCTTTATCTCCTAGAAAGATTGCCTTCACTTTGGCTATTGGGACTTTCTTCCAGTTTGCCGAATCTGTTTGCCCGCTTTGTAAAAGAGGGTGGTGTATAACGTGAAGGTGGAGAACGAATTTAAATTCTCTTTTTACGAGTGCGTTTTTTTTTGTTTCACAACCATGTAATTCTTCAAAGTATTATGTTACACTATAGTTATATAATAATGTGAACTATATCAACCAACACAAATCAAAGTACACAGTTTTCACATTAAAGCGGAAAAACCGTCCATGCAATTAAATGCAACTATATTTCCTTCGAATCGCAGTCAAGTCCGTTAACTCGGAGTCCACGATTTCGTAAACGATTATCACTGAATTCTCAGACTTTATCTAAACGAACAAATTGAATTATCGGTACAGAACGTTACAAAAAAAAAAAAAAAAACCTATTAGAGCAACAAAAGACTACTAGACAAATCCATACTGGACATACAGACTCGGACTTTAACTCTGCACTGGCCGTGATTGTGGATCAAAATAAGTTTAATTAATTAAATGGTGATAAACAACTATTAAAACATTGACGTTGTCCTTTAAACCAAACAAAAAACTAAACGACATCAAAATTATTTTCTTCAAAGAGATAATAACAATAAATTAAACATACCTACTTTTAACAAGATCATTTTTAGAAAAAATAAATGTCGCTGATGAAGAAAGTCGTTGGTTATCGTAGACATCTTACACTGACATTACATTCTTGACTTGCATTCATTGCTTAATACAATTGGCTTAATATCTAACAGCTAATCAATTGCCATTACTTTTAAACGACTGTAGTAAGTAAGCGGTTCAGCAGTGATTGTGGAACTACTTCAGTGTTAAATAGATAGAAGGGCGGGTAGGTAGCTTAACAATTTAATAGGGCATTCGAGCGAACTAATTTTGTTTCTTAAGATCTGTCAGAATGCCATTGCAAGCTTAAAAGACTACCAAAGACACAAACCCTGTATCGCTTCCAATCTTTCAATTTAAATTCCTTTTCATTCTGGTCAATGTTCCCATTAACGCAACCCCCAATGACCTTAAAATTCTATTTGACTCTGCTATAAACTCCGATATCCCGCTACCTAGAGTGCCATTCCAAATTTTACTCTATTCAAATAGCTTAATCCAAGTTCTCTCAATTTCTACGCCACATAGACCTACCAAGACGACTTAGACATTATATGGCTGCGCGACTACTAGATGTCTGTTGACTTAAGAGACACTCCTTCCTACACTTTAAATCCATAAACACTTGAAAGCATAAAGCAGAAAATTAGTATTTTATTAGTATTAACAATATATTTTAAAAAAAAATCTGGTGTGAAACATTCACACAACTTTCTCTTACTCCAGTTTTCAAAATTGTAAATGACCAACTTTTTAGTTAGTATTCAAAATTTAATGAAATTCTTCGATGTTTTTATGGAGAAAATCACAAAAATTGAAAAAGCTACAGTAAAAATAGACTTCCTGTTTACTAATTTCCTTGACACCTGGAATTTCAACAACATATTTAATACTAATTAATATTATTTAGATGATAGAATTGTGTAATAAGCTGAAATAGCACTTTAGAAGAAACCGTAACCCCACCTCCTCCCCAAAAGTACCTTATATCAATTTTTCCGTAGAAATGTTTTAAATAAAAGTTGTAGCTGTTTGTATATATAGTTGATATAACAAGTTTAAAGAAAATCGTTGAAGTCATTTTTGAGAAAATCGCAAAAAAGTAAAAAGATTAGCAAGTAAAGTGGTACTTCCGGTTGAGGAATTTTGACAGCTAACCTACTGTCAGATCCCATAGTGGTACCTAAACGGAATATCACGTTTGAAATTTCTACGGTTTTTCGTTTTTGAGCTATGCTGTTCACATACATACATTCACACGACGCGCGCGCGCCCACACAATACACACAAAGACCATTTTCTAAAAAAACACTTTTTTGGACTCAGGGGACCTTAAAGGATATTTCCCGTGAAAACTCGATATCGAAAATTTGACACGATTACAATTCTTCCTATTACTAGGAGTAAGAGGAAGTAAAAAATTAGTTTAAAGGCAAAAACTGGACAGTTAGCTAGCAAAAGAGCGAGAAACAGCTAGCCAAAGCACTTGGCCAAACTCTATCATAAAAGATCCCATTGGAATGTGGCAAAATTAGTATAAATAAGAAACCAAAAGTTACCCACAGAGTCACATACAATCAGCAAGAAGTCTCCAACGCGTTGTATAGTTATATTTTCAAGAAGTGGTCTACACTACACTATCTTCTGTTATCTATCCTAGTTATACTTAGATTAGCTCGTATATATGTATAAAAATATATCTAGTCATTAAAGTAGTTGTTCTTTAATAGTGGTTAATTACTACTTCCTAACTCACTAAGTTCTTCTATTGCTTAAAATTACAATACCCTTTCAAAACAACGCTCATGCCACAGTAAAACATATATACCAATACAGCACATCACCTATTATGGCCGACATCGCCAGGTAGCATTCATTCACGAATTCAAGGCAACTTTTGGATTCTGCCTATGCGGCGTCTTCTGCCTAATTTCTTTCGGTTAAAGTGAGATTATCTTACGTATGTGCTGAAGTGCTGGACGTAGTAGCACATGTTGCACTACCATTTTCTTCTGGTGACATGGCGGACATATGGGGGAACCGACTGCTCCTATCCTATTTAAGTGATTTTATAGGTCCCGTCCAGTGATAGTCCTAAAAAGTGCCACCGTTTCTCGTCGGGCTAAATGCTTCCCTTCTTCCTTTACTAGTGTTTCCCAGCTGAATATGTCCACTCTCTGTTTGCTTCCATTACAGTTTTAATCTGTCTTTTGGCAGTTTATATTGGAAAGGGTTGGTCTGGCGGTTTCTTATTCGCATCTTCTCTCGACAGTTTGTCCGCTTCGTCGTTACCGTGGATTCAACAATTACTTGGAGGCCATTGTAGATAAACGGGTTTTCCCCCTTCCATTGATTTTCTGCAGTAGTTCAAAACACTTGTGCGAACTTGCTGATGTATGAGAGGGGACTTCTGCTGCCTAAAGTCAAGATAGCTGCCTGAGAATCGACCAGATATTCCTCTACGATCGAACTTAGAGAAAGTTATTAAAATGCACTTCAACCTAGTAATATTTTTACTTCCTAGAATTTTTTTTGTGTTTTTTTCATTATGTTATTTTTTTTTTTTAATTCACTTTCATTACCGTTTATTTATTTTGACAGGAAATAATTAAAGAGATATACTTCCGGTTTTTAATGAAATTACTATGAGATTCTAAAAGTAGACACAGGATACGAAAGAAACAGGAAAACAGGAAATCATTAGCTGAGAATAATCGAGTTATAAGTTTGTTGTTCTTTTATAAGCAGAAACTTTTTAATTCTCCTGCCTGGGTTGTTAATTTTTTTTTTTTTTCTTCATTTTCTTTTTTTTCCACTATAGAAGTTTTGTGAAGAAAGAAAAGGTTTTATCTCTTGTGTATCATATTTCTAAAATGACTAAATTAATCTTGAAAGTTGAGTCAACATTCATGATGTGAGCGCTAACCTGTGCTGAAATATTTAATATACAATTCAATTGAATCAAACAGTGACGATTCATGCAGCACCTAACCTTAATGAATCGAAGAATTAATATTATTGACTTGTTTGGTATGGCTAATCTTGAAATTAAAATGAGTTAAAGCGTAAATTTTTGAACGATATTTTCCTTATAGTGAGCGCTATATGAACAATAGGCGCTGACAAGAACTGCGATATGCTGCTGGCGCTTCAAATAAGAGGGACTTTAAAAATCTAGCCTGAAAGAGAATCAATCATTTTAACATTTTTAAATTCTCTTTGTGTTTTGTAAGAGGCTGTATTACGATAGTGTTTTTATTGTACTCTAAACACGAAGTAAGTGAAAACACGTGAATTTCCGGGTTGAGACCATGTCAGTGGCTTGCTAAAAACCAACTTTTGACAATGCTAAAGTCTTCGAAGGTGTAAAGACCGTGAAGTGGCTCATTGCAGCATAGACGAAACGTCGGTTTTTGGCAAACTACTGCCGCGATCTCTGCCAAAAAATGTTTCTCATGAAAATGGCCCAAATATTACGAAGAAAGTGATTTATAGAATGATTTTCGATTATGGTTTTGTGTGTGTGTGTGTGTGTGTGTTTTTGCGTGTGTCTTTCTGTGTATTAGTGTATGTGAGAGTAAGAAAGAAAGAGAGATCAAAAATAAGAATAGCAGAGTTAAAATCTGATATTCTATTTTGGAAAATCACTTGGTAGTCAAAATCGTCTAACCGGAAATGCCACGTTTACTGATGGTTTCCTTTCCACAGGTTTTTTTTCTTTTTCTTGCGAAAATGTCTCACAACGGTATTCTTTAAACCTAAAATTATAAAAGCCACACTTATTTACATTATATCACATTTTATTTCAATAATTCTTTTGCCCGAAAACCCATCATGTCAGATGCGTGGTACTACCCAAATGGAATACCAAGTGCGGTTTTCGTGTAAGTTTTCATATTTTGCGATAATTTGTTAACAAACACACGCAAGACCCATTCGCTAAAAAGATTGTTTCCTACTCAGATGAGCTTAAAACCTTTATTACCCTTAAAAATGTAATTTCAAATATTTGATACAATAGCAGAACTCCTCTAACTAGGAGTAAGATAATGGTAACGCAAATCGTCAATTGGAAATTCATGGTCTATGGCGTCATACTAATAATTGATTTTGTCTTTTCAATGAAGACCAGCCAAGCTAGAGCTGTGTGAAATGAGGCAGAACATTCCTAGATTTAGATCAAAAAATATAAAATATATAAAACTAACGAAACGGAAAAACAGATTCCTCATTCATTTTTTTTTTTTTCATTTCAATTCTTGATAAAGAATTTTAATCAATATGGAAAACTTTTATTTCATCAATATGGAAAACTGAATTGGAAAAAACGCTCTCTCGTGTTACGTAAGAACTAAATTGCTGTAATATGTAGAATTCTGGGAGAAATTAAAAATAATATTAATTATGTTATTGTTAAAATAAATCACTTTTCTTTTCTTTTTTTGTAATGTGAAGTAAGTGTTTTTTTGAAGGTTGGGTGTACACAATAGAAACAATTAGCAAGGGGATTACCTGGCCTATATTATAATGGCCATAAAGGAAATTTCCCTTTCTGTTGCTTATCCGGGTGGGGGGGAGTGAGAATACATATTATGATGGACCCTTTTAGGGAGGAGGGACAAATCAAATTCTGTGGCTGATAAAACAGTGCTCATCGTCGATTTATGTAGTGAGTGATAAACGAAATTCAAGGCCCAACCTTCAAGTTGAATATTATGTAAGTTTGTCAAAGTGTTACAGTTCCTCATGGAGGTGTTATTATTATGATTTAGAGAATGCAATTTTAATATGAAATATGTGAAATATGATTTTGATATTAATTTATATTTCAGAAATATATATATATATATAAATCTTTTTATGTTTATTCAACTGCTAATTACTTTCTCTTACTCCTTGTAAGAGGAAGTATTGTAATCGTGTCAAATTTTCGATATCGAGTTTTCACCGGAAATATCCGTTTTTAGGTCCCCTGAGTCCAAAAAAAGTGCTAAAAACCACCATGGTGGGTGTGTGTGTTTTATGTGAACAGTATAGCTCAAAAACGAAAAATCGTAGAAAATTGAAACTTGTTATTTTGTTTATGTATCACGATGGAATCTAACAACCGGTTGTACCACTTACTAGCTATTTTTCTTTTTCACTTTTTTGCGATTTGTTCCCAAATTGGCTCCAACGATTTCCTTGAAACATCCTACATAAACTACACATAACAAAGATCTACGACTTTTATTTCAAAACATTTCTCTGGGAAAATTCATTTAAGGGCACTTTTAGGGAACGGGTAGGGTTATATTTTTCTCAATAGTGCTATAATAATTGATTATACAATACTATCATCCAAACAATATTAATTAGAAATAAATAGATGGCCAAAATTCCGAGTTTCAAGGAATTAGTAAACCGGAAGTGCGCTTTTACTGAAACAGTTTTTTTTCAGTTTTCGACGAATTTCATTAAATTTGCTACACGAACTTCTCAATTATAATTTTGAGAAGTGTAGTAAGAGAAAGTTGTGTGATTGTTTCACACCAAATTTATTTTTCGTCAGTTCAGATAAAGACAAACCTCACGAGATCCACTTTGAGACGATTTCAATTATAAATTATAATTACTAATTAATGATTACATATTTAATTTACCCCCATATTGAATATATAACATTTCATTACAGTTATGTGCATGGACACTTTCAAAAGTAATAAAATTTTAACAAAAATTGTTTCTTCTTATTTACAATCTTCATATTCATATAATAAACCTAGTTTTTCTCTCGCTATTTTTTACATTTCGATACCTGACGAAGTATTGCAATCGTGTCAAATTTTCGAAATTTAGTTTCCCCTTAAATACATGTTTTATGTTCTTCTGAGTATGATAAAGGTGTTTTTAGTGAATGGTCTGTGTGTGTGTGTGTGTCGGGTGTGTGTTATGAGACAAGACATCACAAAAAACGAAAAGTCATGGGGAAACTCAAACTTGTGGTATTCCGTTTAGCTACTACTATTACAGATATTGTGTCATTTGTGCAACCGTCATCACTCTCTATGATATTTCACTATCATTATGGTAGTAGCGTTGCGACGCTCTTAGTAGCTTTTCTTCTTATTGATAGAAAACTTTATTTTCTAATGGAAGTTGATGAAATTCAACAAGTTTACTTCATAAATCGTTTTCCTTGAAAATGTAAAATACCTTTACCTTTAGAGTTTTAATTCCCTCCAAACTTCCATTAACCTAGGTACTTACCTCCATTAATCTTTATTAACATTTATAATCCATTAACTCCTTATCTATTTTCACTCAAAACTTATGTGCATTTAAGTTTTTGTTTAATTCGTTCCATGATAAACGAACAAAATTTCCATTTTATTCTGTTGATATCAATTTATCTTTAAACCAATTATTTTATATAGTAATTTATTCAGTGGGTTTTGGTATTTACCCCTTAGTGGTTTGTGGAGCATAGATTTATAACTGGATGATCCAAGACCAAGAACCCGCGGATAAATTTTAAAACCCGCTTATTTCGGATAATAACCAAATTTCATCCTTGAATCCCAATTCCACATTTATTCCAAAATATATCTCCTTTCCTTATATAAGAAACCTATCAGAAAAAATATCCAAAGTCCTCAAACCATATTACATTATCCTAGCAAATAAAACAACGAATACAATACACAAACTGTTCACTAAATTAAAGGACTCTACGCCGACACAATTACAATCAAATATTATTTATAAAATAAATTGCCAGCAATGTCCAGCCATTTATATTGGTCAAACGAAACAATATTTAAAGAATAGGTTATACCAACACGACTATGATTGTAGAAAAAACAAACCTAACTCCGAAAACATAACAGCACTCACTAAACACCAATACTAAAAAAAGACACGATTTTGATTTTTCTAACACCAGTATTTTGGCAACTGAACGTAATAGGAAAATACTTATTTTTTTAGAAATGCTATATATAAAAAAACAGAAAAATTCTATTGATTACAGGACAGATACCAACAGTCTCTCTTCAATTTATCATAACCTCATTTCTTAACCACTGACCTTGTTTTCCAAATAGACCCCTCTCTCCATTAGTCCCGTTATAACTATACCTGCCCGCTGTTCACTATGGTTTATTTGTTCACAATTCTCTGTGTTGTTGAGGTGTTCTCAAATTTTTATTATCCAGAATTATACATGGGTTTTTAAGTTCGATATGCTTTGAAGTTTATTTAATAGTTTTTTTATTTTTTTATGTAAGTAAACCAAAAAAATTTTTATAAATTAATCTATAATTTTATTTTTATTAGGTCTGATGTTGTTTTTTGATTTTGGCTTTCAAAAAAGAACCTATTGTATTTATATGTTGTAGGTCTTGAAAAAGACAATATATTTGTTAAACGTTGGCAAGAATTAAAGTTTTCTTATTTTTTTTTAAAAAAAGACCGAATCTCACAATCCTTTTCCTTCATATAAGTAACGGTCGAGAAGAATCTTCCATAAATGTTAAATTGATATTTGGGACTACTATTAACTGTTGAAGTATTTGCGGAAGCCCTTGAAAATAATCAAAAAGTGGGTGGTTTCGACATTAAACACCTCAAAATTACTTTGTATTAGTCAGCAGTACTTGTGATAGAGTTCTTTGCCAAGAAATATTCAATTGCTAGAAGATTCTATTTTGCATGTGCTAAATCCAGAGATTGATTTTTTCAATAAATGGTTTATTACTTCTTCAGTTAAATCAACTAGACGTTTAGCCAGCAACACTTATAACTATTATGAGTAAATCTTTATCTTATAATGCTGATATCCATTTATCTTAAAACCATTCATTTAATATAGTAATTTAAAAGCTACTGAAGTGTCTAATTATTACTAATGTGTTATTTTTATTGTTTGCCTGTCAAAACTGTAGACCTGGACTTTTCCTGAAGATTATTGCTTAATTTCTTAATTTCATTTATGAATTTTTTATGTGTACAACTATACATACAATAAGTAACTAAGAGGAATATTGTGTATGGGCTATAAGGACTCAGTGTAGCACTCCCTCAAAGATGGCTTTGCGATGATGAGTCCTGGGAGAAAATCTCGCAGCAGCCACCAGCGTTTCAGACGGCATGTAGTTTTCAGTGTTGGATTTAGGCGGAGACTTAGAGAACGGTATGCTTTTCTTGCTATTTTGTCCTGGCGAATTGTTCAGAAAAGTTCGTTATGGAATGTGAATTTCAGGCATATAAAGGGCGTAAACACAATATATATATATATATGGAGTACGGATCAAGTAGAGGGCATTAAAGAGAATAAATACCTTAATAGAATAAATTTAGTGCGTGACATTTGCTCTAAGACTTATTAACCGGCAGGCTAATCTCTGACATATATCTTAAGCGAAGAAATGATTATCCATCTTGGATACCGAAGGTAGAATGGCGGTAACTTTGTCCATCATGGTCGGTTATTTGTAACTTTTTTTTTTCTTTTTTTTTCACAAACTGTATATAATTATTGTCTAGTCATAATTCTGCAACTTTTATGCAGAATAGGGTTGCCAAGAATATTGCCTGCACGCTGTAACTTCAAGGAAATCTTTTGAGATCTACAGGTAATCCATATCGACCCAAGATGTCAGCACGATCAGTAACCCTTCTGATGCATAGAAGAAAGTAAATATATGGGAGAAAATTTCTTAATCTGCACAGTATGCCAGGATATTAAAAATGTTTGATAAAATCGGAACATGCATATAGGAACTAAAGCAGAGAAAGGTTCAAAGAGAAGTAATCTCCTGAAGGGATAGGTAAGGGCGAAAGGAGAGATACGGATCAGTTTTGAAATTTGACAAGACGCATACGTATGCTAAGAGTACGGTATTGAGTTGAGGATAATAAGCCACTTAGTCAGCTATGTAGAGAATCTATTTAGTGCAGAACATTGCTCTAAGATTTATATATACTTGGCAGGCCAAGTGCTAATCAAATGACTGCTTTATATTTTTGGTCAAGTACTAAGCCTTTTAACATCGGCCGAGATATTCAGGCAATATATTTGCAAGAGCGACTAAAGAGAAATTATGTCTTTTACAGGTGTAATGTACTGTAAATCGTCCTGTACAGACTAGACCAATATGCAAGCAAGTTAGTCCTTCTGATTAACTCCCAAGCAGCCATAGAGAAGTCTTTCTAGCAATTCAATTACGGATTCTGTTGATGTATTTCGCTGCAGGGAAGTTATTAGCAAAATTCTTTACACAGGAAACAAAAAATTTGTTGCAGTGGATACCTTTACATTGAGCGTAGATGGAAAGTAACAGGCTGACCAAGATGAGAGAAGTATGATTCAATCAAAATGCATCAAAACAGCAGTGCACTTGCAGCAGACTGCAAGGGTGGGAAGAGTGACTCAGAGCGAACAGTTAGGTACAAGGGAAGAAGAGCTCATCCCTCTAGAACCCTGATTTTAGACAGCCGCTCACTTTATCCAGAAGAGTATTTGTATTTTTATTTTTTTTTAAGACTCAAAGGGATACGATTATTGTAGCAAGATTTATGCAAAATAGACTTGTCACGCTGTAACACTAAAAATAACATTTATACGCATGTCCTGTGTTGCAAGAAGTAAGAAATTCTCTCCTAAATATTGACTGTAGAAGGATACACTCAGCCTTCCTTTATTGGGCTGCAAGAAGCCGAATGGCTGAGGTGCTAACAACAGAAGCGTAGGAAAAAAACCTTTATAAAAGCTTCTATACAACACTACACTAGTGATGAAGTGATCTCACCTACTAGCCGATGACATTGATGAATAGAGTTATACGGACTTCGAATACCACGGTTCTCAAGTAATCCCCAGATTTATAATTAATTTTTAAATTTCTTCTTTCTATCAATTTCCCTACCAGTAATAACTTACTAAGGCGATTTATCTGCTTCAGCGATTACAAAAATTTCGATGAATAAGAGACGTTTTACTCTTTATATTATTGAATTACAGGTGTAATTCACAAATTGTCACACTACACAAATTGTCTGTTATTCTCTTTATATAAACTAGAAGCACAAAATAACAAAATTTGGGTGGTATTAAAACAGAGGGATGTTTCATTTCAATTATCGTATTAAAAAAGTCGCAATTACAAATCCTAAATATTTCTGTTATTATGATAAAAATTGATATGACAGAAATTATAGAGAGATAAATTTGCAACCATTTGTGGATTTATGAGTTAAAAAAATTAGTAAACAGGCATATTCGTTGACTGATTGTAAACGGAAATTCGTGATTCTACAATTCTGATTTGGATTGATTCTTGATTATTTTGTTTTTGGGTGTTGTAGTACCCCCTTTTGAGGAGAGATTCCGCCAGCATCTCATGCATCTTGGTACATTTAAGGTTTATAAGCTTTAATTATAATTATATATATAAGTAATCTATATAATATATAAATATAAACTAGGGAGCTCCTCCCCTTGACGCCTTTGCGCCCAACATCCCACCTGTCTTAACATTATCAAAAAAATTCTATGGCAAATGTTGCAAACCGCTTGAAAATCCGTCCAGCTGAATTTGCAAAATTATCGCATTATTAATGCCCGAGAAAGTTAATTTAAAGAAATTTCTTGGAGAGGGAGTTTTTGGTTTCTGAAAAAAGTCATTCAATTATGTTTAAGTACTGCAATTGAAACAAAATTGAAGACAATAAACATTTAGTCAAAGTTGTAAGTTTGAAGAAAATTTGTCACTTAAATCTGTGTAAACTGCAGTAAGATAAAGTCGTGTACGTGTTTCCAGATGCCCGCAAGGGGTGTCTGTTGCATGCAATTACTTGGGGAGTTGAGGGTTACCACGCTCAGTATTCCATGCACTTCGTCAGAACAATACACAATACAATTATACTACATACACTTTACACTTTATAGACAAGGACAAACGCAGTACACAAACTAGGGTCTCCGTCCCTAGTTAATTGGCGAAAATCAAGGGAGAAGAATGGATTAGCTCAGTGGTAGCGCGCTGGAATAGCAACGCCGAGGTCCCGGGTTCCAATCCAGCATGCTGCCCGTAGATTTTCTCTTCCTAGGAACCTCTACAACTCACTGTCCGCTGATGGGCAGTGTTGTCTGTAACTAGAGAACACTGCTCGGAGGCCGACTGTGCATTGAAGAAGGCTCCGGGGGGCACAATAGATCTTTCACGTCGCAGTGCCCTACAACAATCTACAAGTGTTTCACTCCAGATTTTTTTTTTTTTAAATAATTATTGCTTCTTTATAATTTCTAATAAAATGTATTATGCTAAACCCGTAATCTCTCTCTGTATTTAATTTAAAGTATTATTAAAAACATTAGTGCCTCATCAGTTTTGCCTAATCTATTTCTGCCATAATGCACAAGACTGAACATAATATGTAGGCGCCTTTTTAATACCATATCCCAACCCATGTATCACTCAATCACTAAAGCTGTAACCAAAAACCAGGAAATCAAAACATCGGTCTCACGGATGGGTATTAAAGTACTTTAATCTAAATTTTGATAAAATTTTGAATCATACTTTCGTTTATGATTGATTCTTATTTTGATGAGAATCACATAAATGTTCTTACATGATTCTCTTTTTCAATATTAGTGTAAGTTTCGCAAGATATTACATGAATTACATTTGTATAATTTTTTTTTAATATTTAATAAGATTAGACCGAAAAATGAATAAATAAAAATTAAATAAATATATTCAATGTAAAAGATGAAGGATTTATTTATATTCAATATTATATTGTAATAGGATCCGAGAAGAGCAGAGAGAAACCCAAAATTGAGAATGTCACTCGCTACCTAGGCCAAACTAGAGTGGGAGACTCTGTATATATATATACATATATATACAGCTGAGCCAGCCCTACTTGAGAACAGTTTATATAACAGTTACAATGCGTCAGCAACCAAGTCGCTACCTAGGCTAGGCTAGAGTGGGAGACTCTGTATATATATATAGCTGAGCTAGCCCTACTAGAGATCAGTTTGTACAACAGTTACAATGCGTCAGCAACCAAGTGCTACCCTTCTCTTCGCTCTCACTCTACATCTTTCGCTACCTAATTTCTCTTATACGTGTAAAGTCTTGGCAGTTTGTGTTACTTCTTCATTACAAAGGATTCAGCTTTATTACCAGTTTATACATCTCTTAAACTCAATTCTCTCCTTCTCATACCCATTATATATATATATAGAGAGAGAGAGAGAGATAAGTTTATTATGCTCTGGGACCTATGTCCCTTAAGAGCAAAAAAGAAATTTACATCTCTTAAAATACAATAATCACTCTCTGATCTAATTAAAATAAATAAATATAAAATAAATTTCCTCTAGTTGTTAACATTAATATTACAATAAAACTATTTACAATAACTATAAACAGATTTAAAACTAAAATTAATACTAATAATAAAAATAATAGAAATAATAATAATAACAATTAGAAAAAACTTACTTTCCCCTGAACTTTACAAATAAATAATTATAAAAATAAAATTTAAAACTAAAAAAGGTTTTCTTGCTAGTCATGTCAGTAGGTGAGTTCGTTCCATAGTTTACTAGCAGTAACGTTAAATGAATATGTAGCAGTCCTGTAAGGTTGTATGTAAAGTCTAGAGTCAACTGTCCTTGTAGTTCGTAAGTTCAGTGCAGCTTTTACCAAAAACATCTCCGCGAGATATTTTAGTGTTTGCAATTTGAGCATCAGATATATAAAATTGCCAATAAAGTAACTTCTCCTGTACTCAACATTAAGCCAGCTTAAATTGTAAAAATGTGGAGTTATGTGGTCATCTTTCCTAACATTTAATATAAATCGGATGCAGGAGTTAAATGTTCTTTGTAATTTTAAATTTAGTTCGGAGGTTCGGACCATTATAAACTATACAACAATAATCAAAATACGGAAATATTAATGTACTGATGAGCTGTTTACGGAGAGATATAGGTAGCATGTTTTTATGGAGTTTCAACTGGTACAAGGATTTATGAACACTTTTGCAAATATTGCTAACATGGCCGTTCCATGACAAAGTCTTAGAAATTGTCAATCCCAAACATTTTGCAGTCACAACATATGGTATATTTACATTGTTCACAATGATTTTTGGGAATTAAGTCTAAATTAATTGCACCTATATGTCTATTACTTCCAATTATCTTGGCTTTGAGAGAGAGAGAGAGAGAGAGAAAGAAAGAAAGAAAGAAAGATAAATTTATTATGCTCTGGGACTTATGTCCCTTAAGAGCAACAAATAAAATTTACAATATTAAAAATATTTTCTCTGATCTGAGAGACTAAACTGAAATAAACTCTTAATTACTATTTACATTTATAATTTTGTATAAAATATTTACACATATAAAAATTGCTAATAATAATAAATTAATAAAATAATAATAATAATAATAATTATTAATATAATAATATAAAACAAAAGAAAAAAAATAACTTCTATATACAAACTTAAAAATCTCCTTTGTACAGTTCAAACAAATGGTTGTAATAAAAAAACTTAAAACTAGGCAGTGATTTCTTGTTGGTCAAGTCAGTAGGTAAGTCGTTCCAGAGTCTACTGGCAGCAGCTGTGATTTTGGTACGCTACAGTCCTATGTGGTTGTATGTAAAGTCTGGAATCGACAGTCCTTGTAGTTCTTAAGTCTAGTGCAGCTTTTTGTGTAAACATGTCATATAAGTATTTTGGAGTCTGTGTCCTAAACAATTGGTATATGAAATTACCCATAAAGTATTTTCTACGGTAGTCAACAGTAAGCCAGTTTAAAGTAAACTAATGTGGTGTAATATGTTCGTCTTACCTAATATTTAATATGAAACGGATACAGGAATTAAGTAATCTCTTGAGTTTGGTGTTAAGTTCCAAAGTAAGATCAGCATATATACCAGGCAACAGTAATCAAAATGAGGAAGTATGAGAGTACAAACTAGCTGTTTACGGTAGTTTAGAGAGAGAGAGAGAGAGAGAGAGAGAGAGAGAGATCAAAATAAAGAAATAAAATAAAAATATTAATATTCTCTTAGAATGAGTAGGTACATGTGTCGCATTGTTGCACAATATGGTTAATCAATGAGAATTTGAATAGTAGAGAGAATGTGTGAGAGATTGTCGTTTTATTTTTCCCAGAGAGAGAGAGAGAGTGAGAGAGAGAAAGAAAAGGAAAAACCCGCATACTGATGAGAAAATATGAATCAACTAACTCCGCTCTCAGTGGTTGAAAAAAGAAAAAATATTGTTGATGTCCTGGTACATTTTGTTGCGAATATTATTGGGCTGACCTAATAAGCGAAAATGAGAATTTGTGCCTCAATGAACAAAACCGCAGAGAGGGTTAAAAAAAAAACAAAGTGATATATATATGTTTGTGAGTGTGTGCAATGGTCAGATTTTATTTAAAAAGCTACTTTTTTGTACAAAGGTTACCACATCTACTATTTATTTTATTTTATTTTTTCTTTCTAATATCGAATTTAGGTAGGTATATACAAGTATTTTGTGAAAAGAGATAATTCAACTTTTCCTGAACTGTTAAACAGAAAAATTCCAGTATACTTTTACATTGGCAGAGTTTTACAAAAGAAAAGTATTTAGAATCAACTTCAAGTGTTCTCCAACTCTACCACATTCCTTTGAACTTTGTTTTTATTCGTGAAAATGGAAAAAAACCTTTCCTTTTTATTTTTTACAAGTAAAGAACTTAATGATTATGGAAAGTTAACAGATGTAAAACCACGCTTAATTAAATACATTTCTGATGATGTTACAACTTAGGCTAGAGAGGGGTGCTTGTTTGGTTAACATGATACCCGTAAATAGTTAAATGACAAAATTCGATTTTCTCATTTGTTTATTACTTATTATTATTTTTAATCTATCTCTATTTTTTAATTATTACTTCTTTTTTTTCAATTAACAGATATTTATTATACCTACATCAAAAATTATATATGCCCTATCATTTCTTTTAATACTTTGAGAAAATAAAAACATTAATAATAACAATAATAGAACAAATCATGTATATATTGGTATAAATGTATTTATTAGCGTGATTGTATTTATTGGTATGCTGGTATTTATTAGCGAATATATTTTTTATCGGAATGAATGATGGTATGAGTGAGTGTAAATAGTGTACATATTTTTAGAATTTTGGTAAAACAATTTATATTTATAAAATTATTTCCCCTTCAATGTAAATAGCCTTGTGACAAGTACATATATGTTAAAATGAACGAGTTGAGGTCATCAGATAAGGGCATTATCAATGATAATGCATGTATAAAATAGCATATTAACAAGAGTTCAGATACAAAATTCAATACAATTTAATTCTAGAAGCGAAGGAATATTTATGCGTAAATGCCAAAAATAATTTGTTAAATAAAGGGTTGGCACAACCAGGTATTTCACCCTCCCCCTTGTCGACTGGATCAACGGTCAAGAGAAGATGTGTGGAACCTTGTTCTACACAGGACGCTCCCTCATACCTTGCTGGGCAAGATAGTGAATTGGATGCCATAAGGTAAAGAAAATATCAGGCTGAGAAGACAAGTTTTAGGAAGCGCTAGTGACCACAGGTGTCGATGCGCCAAAAAAAAAAAAAAGCTCTATTAAATGTCTGATAAATTTAAATAAAATAATTCAAATGGAAAACGCTCCAAATTATAAATCATAATTTTTCTTCTTTTGTAGTTTTCTAATTATTTACTTTCATCATAGAAAATAAGTAGACTTATCCTAGTTGTCCTAGGGTGCTACTGTAATGAGATCCGAATCATTAAAGATTCATAGGATCCGAAGAGCAAAGATGCACTAAATGAATCAAAAATCAGTTACTCCCCACCTAGGCCAGACTAGGAAGGGACAGTTCCGATTCATATAAATGGAGCGTCAGCAGTACAGTTCAGGACAGTTTACGACCAGAAGACAACCAGTCTGCAACCAATCTTACTAGCTTCTTTTTACTCAGCCAGTCTGTATCTTTATATTTCTCTCGCTACCTAACATATTTTACTGTAAAGTCTTTGCAGTCTGTGTGTTCTTTTCATTATGCAGTGTTCAGCATATCATCTAGTTTATTTCTCTAATATCCATTCTCTCTAATTCTCCTCTCTCCTTTACAAATCTATTATATTACTGTAAAGAAACCATCTATTTGTATCTGAGTTGAGAGTTTATTGGTTTTGTTTTACTAGTTTTTTTATATTTTTTCATCCAATAGGCTTTATCTTGATTTTTTTTTTTAATTCTAATTGAATCCTTTGTAATGTTTTGGTGTGATGTGTTTTCGTAGTAGCACGAGCGGTTTTGTATAAAGGCTTGTAAATATGTAAGTTTAAAAGAGAATGAAGTATTAGTAATAATCAAGAAATCACCACTGTTAACAATAAATATATTCTGTTAAAATAATAACTACAACTTATTTGATATTATAAACTTATTTAATTTATTCTGAAACTGGCACTGATACTAAGAGAGCGATTCCTGAAGTGTTCTGGCTTTCTGAAGTGTCCTGGCTTTGGAAGCAGAATACGACTGTATTGTTTGAAAGCAGAAGTGAGACTGTTTACTCTTTAAAAGCTGATGGCAGACCCTATTCTTTAGAATTGCTCTCTCTCCAGCGGGGGAATTTTCTTGTACAAAAGAATTAACCTAACGGGATTTTGTGCCTTTGTTTTTCTATTTGCCATGACCCCAATTTACAGTACCTGACACTAAAATATACTCTTTTTGAAGGTAAATTCACAGCACTAAGATAATTATAAAATATTAAAATACAATTTTGGATACTATAAAATATTCTAAACTCTAAACTATTTATTTTCATTGCTTTCTTCCACTACATTCCAGTTAATTTATAAGCATATTGTTGTGATAATCTAAAGTAACTTAATTTCTCTTAGAGAATATATCTTTTTAAAAACAGTGTGATTTCTTTATTATTGCTAATACTTCAATCTCTTTTATACTTACATACTTACAAGCCCTTTATTGTACAACACCGCTCGTGCTACTACAAATACACATCATCATAGCATAACATTTCACCTTCCTTCATAATTTCGTCGAATTATTTCTTTCACTGCCATTTTTTTTTCTTTTCCCCTATAGAGTAATTCTATTCTGCGAATATCTTGTTTCATCTATTATTCTCTTATCCATACCAGGTTGTCTTGTCCAATTAAAACTTCCAAAAATCTAAAATGTATCCTAACGCTTCTTTTACCAAAGTTATCCTTCCTAATTATATCATTGCTTATTCTGTCGTTTTTTTTTTTAATATTTGATCTGACGCTTCTCTGTCGTAACTAATTTTCTAAAATTTTAATAAACTTGGGAGATTAAAGACGTTTACGCAAGAAATTTATATTGTTCCCAATGTTTTTGCAACACTTCAAAAAAAAAAAGTTATACCATAAAACTAACTTTTGTGCGAGAATTCGGGTTTGATTTCCGTGAGTGCAAAGTCAGTGTTGACCCAGCAACGTGATAAAAAGTGGGAAGCTACAGTTAGTAGCGCCCTAGGTAACGAAGGCCGGAACTAAACGGCGTGGGAACTGCGGCGTGCTTATTCACATACGCCCCCTATTCAAATCGCCGACTGGCAAGCCTTGACCCTTCATGGGCTGTTGCGCCATAGGGTTTTTTAACTCATTCTAATAGCTAATTTTCTAAAAACTTGTTTCTCACTCCCCAATTAACCACCTGATCGTAATTCTTCCGCTTATAGTAGTTAAATCAAGAAAACCTGAATATTAAAAAAAAAAAAAAAATCTTTCGATTTTAAAAAATAAAAGCCCAGCAAGTAGGCTGAATATTATGAAGCAAAAACAAGTCTCTCATCTGGAAATGTCATCGTTTAACTAAATGGATGGCCATGCTCTCTTCTGGCATGTTCAGTAAAGTGTGTTTAGATATTCATGCCACATTTAACTTAAGCCAGCCTCTTTTACAAAAAATATGAAAGAGGATCATCTTTACCTCTCTCTTTCTCTAACGCTCTCTCGAAGTGGTGAAAACCGAATGGATAAAGTGAAAAATTATAAAGAGAAAGAACGGAAGATAGTAAAGAGAATGAAGATAGACAGACATACAATCTAGACATATGTCACAAGAAAAAAAAAACTGTGATTGATTGAATGTTTTCTGTTCGCACTGTAAACAGTGGAAACACATTGCTCGTTAAGTGACATCACTAAGCTAGAGAAAAAAAAATATAGAGTCTAGAATGTCCTGATATTTTTTTTTTTTTTTTTTTTTTTTTTTTTTTTTTTTTTACGTTTGTCGCGTTTTGCAAACAAACATTGACTTTTTTTTATAGAAATTTATTTACAAAATACTCAGCCATTCTTCTATATATTTTTTTTACTTTCTCTTACTCCTGGTAAGAGGAAGTATTGTAATCGGGTTAAATTTTGCGATATCGAGTTTTCACCGGAAATATCCGTTTTGAAGTCCCCTATAAAGTGGTTTTTAGAAAATGATTTGTGTATTTGTATGTGAACAGTATAACACGAAAACGAAAAATCGTAGAAAATTCAATCTTGATATTCCGTTTAGGTGTTACCATGCGATCCGACATAGGTCATCTGTCAAAATTCCTCAACCTTGGAAATACTACTTTACTAAATGTTTTTTTTTTTTTTACTTTCTCAGGATTTTCTCACAAATAGCGGGATTTTCTTCAAACATGATATATAAACTACACATACAAAAACATCTACAAATTTTATGTAAAACATTTCTCTGGAAAAATTCATTTAAGGGCAGTTTTGAGAGAGGGGTGGAGTTAGGTTTTCCCACTAAAGTGCTATTTCAGTTTATTATACAATTCTCCCATCTAAATAATATTAATTAGAATTAAATGTGTTGTTGAAATTCCGAGTTTGAAAAAAATCGGCTGACCGGAAGTGCGTTTTTACTAGAATGTATTTTTCACTTTTCTAGTATTTTCTCGAAAACGGCCCCAACGATTTTCTACTACGTGAACTACACATATAATGATTTTGGTGGAAGGATGGGATTATGTTTTTCTCTAAAGTGCTGTCATAGTTGATTATAGTTACTACCATCCCCCCCAAAAAAATTAAGATATAAATAGATGGCCAAAATTCCGAGTTTCAAGAAAATTAGTAAACCGGATGTGTGCTTTTACTGAACAGTTTTTTTCAGTTATCGTTGAATTTCGACGAACTCCGACGAATTTTATTAAATTTGGTACACTACCTATAAAAATTTGTCAATTATAATTTTGAGAACTGGAGTAAGAGAAAGTTGTGTGAGTGTTTCACACCAGATTTTTGTTGTTTTTTTTTTAATTCCAGTATTTATACGATGTTAGGAACCTAGGGTCCTACGATGATGGACTCACTAAATAGGCCTCACTGGCTGCGGGTATGTTGGTGTAGTGGTTATTAGCATCGACTTGTGCTGTTCACTTCAACGTTTTTACAAGGGGAGGTCCACGTATAATTGTTACATTTTATATTCCTTTAAAAAATGTCAATGGTAAAGTAGGTGATTCCGGTCCCGTTCGTGACACCTAATTTGACTTGTTTGGGTGTTAAGCCTGCCTGGAAATATTTAGCGTAATTAAATAAAAAGAGTTTTAAATCATGAAACACTATATAAATAGAAGATTGTGCTATCACCCATATTTGTATCATCGATAGCTTAATATAACAAATGTATTTTTTTTTTTCTTAAAGAAAATTAATTGAATCTGGTATTTTATCCGTCGTAGCATGCATAATGTATATTGTTCTTGATCGGTTGCGGATTTTCATCCACCGTCAGACGAAATTTACTAAGTTCGTGTAGAAAGTTCACTTCAACGTAATGTTTCTGTTACAATCACACTTGTTGGTTGTGAGTTTTTACAAGTGTGAGGCTAAAATACCAGATATTATCCAGCATTATCCACATATTCAAAAATTAATTGAAATTTGTTATCAAGTTTGATGACTGAAATTTTAATCATATTTATAATTCATAAGTTTAATCAATTTTCAAACTTCCAAATAAAAATATTTTAATTTTTAGTTTCCATTTATTTAGATGAATAATAAATGAATAGATTTAATCAAAAAAAAAGAGAGAATAATTTATTTTAAATTTCATTTCTTTATATTTGAACAAAATATTCGTGAATATAAATTTATAAATATACAATTATATATAAATAAACAAATAGGTACGTTAGATAGTCAGAGATCAAAAGTTTCATCTTACTCTTTTACAATATTAGATTTGGTAAACAATAATATATAGGGATTTGTAACGTAGAAGTGAAATAAAATATAACAAAGTGGTAGATATATCCATTTTAGAAAAAAATGTAATATATTCACTTCATTGAATTTAATAGAAAATTGTTCTGTTTGAATGTATCAAATAAATATATTAAACTAAATTATTAAAAAAGGGTTTTTATTTTGTTTTTTTTATATGCAAATTAATGAACCCAATACTGTTGTCTATAGGCAAGGCAGCATACTTTTATAGAGCTGGTTTTCAAAAAATTGGTTTCAGGAAAAGAAAAGCTGTATGAAACTCTCACATACCCTAACTGTAATTCTCGCTGTTTTAATTAAAAACAAAAAAAAAATAGTCAAAGTTGGATTTTTTACTTAAATTTCACATATTCTTAAATCACAAAATTTGATGGAGTCGTAATTTTCCTAATTTATGCTATTTGTGGGAAGCCAGGAAAATCTTTGGAGCCATATTTCAATAACTCGTGAAAAATTGAATAAACCAATCGGAAAACTGATTCATGCTTGGTATTTATTTAACATTATATAATAGGATCCGACTTTGAGGGATCCAAAGCAGAGAGATAAACAGAAAATTGAGAATCTCATTCGCTCTCACTTAGGCTAAATTAGAATGGGAGTCTCTGTGTATATATATATATATACAGCTGAGCTAGCCCTTGCAGCGGACAGTCTTTAAACAGTCTTACAACAGTTAACACCGAGTCAATTACCTGTCCACTAGAGTGGGAGACTCTGTATATATACAGCTGAGCTAGCCCTACAGGCGAACAGTTTATACAGCAGTTACAATGCGTTAGCAACAAACTACTAGCCTTTTCTTCACTAACTCTAAAGCGGCGTTTACACGATCAATAGTATTGACAATACTTTAGAGTATTGACAATAATATTGATCGTGTAACGTGTTAAAAAAGTATTGATGGCCGGTATTGACAAGAGTATTGATGAAATTCAGATTTTCTATCAATACTGAGAATTGGAGGGGATATCGACAATATTATTGGTTTAGGGGCGGGGCCAATATTTCCGCCATTAGTCAGTTCAATAGTTTTATCCAACGTTGCAACTTACCGGTAAAAAAAAAAAGCGATACTATTCTTATAGGTTAGGTTAGGTGCACCAGTTGCATTTGAATGATTGTTATAGAGGTATCTAAGTGTTAAGGCTAATCTTTCCTTAACACTTATGGTTTCTCTCATATTATTTTTTTGTTTTTTCAAAAATGGTTCAACCATCTTCAACAATTTGTTGAAGGTAGGTTCATCCATTCTGAAGTAGTTTATGAAATCAGCAGTGTCGCTGACGCTTATTTCATTTAGAAGCACTAAATGTGAATATTGTTCCCTCTTCTTTAACCATTCCTTCATCCACAGTTTTCGTTTCACTTTACGCTTAGTGCCAAGCGCCAAAATAATGGCTAAGCAAGCTTTATCACGATTATTCATGTTTTATAGGTTAACAAAAAAACAACTAGACTGATGGAGTATAAACACGTAAATATACTCTCCTAGTGGCAGAAATAGTAAGTAGTATTGGCAATAATATTGATCGTGTAAAGTAATGAAATATTGATAGTGGTTAGTATGAGTATTGATGGAAATATTGTCAATACTGGTATTGACAATAATATTGATCGTGTAAACGCCGCTTAAATCTCTCGCTACCTAATTTCTAAATATGTGTAAAGTCCTGGCAGTTTGTGTTACTTTCTCATTAGTGTTCAGCATTATTTCTAGTTTATTCATCTCTTGAATCCAATTCTCTTTTTCTCATACCCATTATAATTATATAATTTTTCACTGTACGTATATAGGTTCCTTCTCCAGTTTGTCCTTAGCAGGTTGGAAATATAGTGGGATTTTTTTTTGGTTGAACAGAAGCAGAAAATAAGGAGAAAAATATATCTGGGATTTTAAGCCGTCGTAGCATGCATGTTTTTTTTTTTATAGTTCCTGAATGATTTCGGATTTCTTCAAACCTTGTCAGAGTAAAGTTATCAAATTCATGTACACAGCTGACTGTGTGTGCTTAATGTTTTCCTTATAACTCACTAGATTTGTTGATATCAAGTTCGTCTAATAATTTTAAGTTTAAACGTACTTATTTATAAATATTGATGCTTTTTTTTTTTTCAAAAGAACTATATCCGTAGTATGAATACAATTTTGTTCATTTTTCAATCTATGAAATTTGGAAGAAGCAAATAGAAAAATTGAAATAATTCTGGAAAATATTTTAGTGAATTTACCTTAAAGTGTATTTTAGTGCAGTGAAATGAACTTAGTATCTGTTAGAGACTATTAATCTGAGGTCAATGATATCTTTAGACAAAGGACCCAGATAGAAAACACCGTTTCAAGGTCTTTCAAGGTCGGAGTCTTTTAACCTCTTCTAGAAATCAAATATAAAGGACAGGTTTTAATTACCAAGAGGAACATTTTTTTTCATCAGTCTAATTTCTGCATTCAACCAGTATTACATTCGAGAGAGAAATATCAGTGCCAGTTATAAGTGTTTAACATTGTATTTTAAATTAATCTAGCTTATTACTTTTATTACAATTAACTTGTAATTGTTATTCACATTATTCAACAATTCAAATATAGTCGAATTATTTATTGTAAGCAGTGGCGATTTCTTCATTATATCTTAAACGTCTCTCTTCTCTAAAACTTACACACTTATAAGCCTTTCAATAATACCGCTCGTGCTACACTACAACATACAACTACACAATAACCAATTAGCATTACATATTCAGCTTTATCCCCACTTCTCAGAAACTTAGTATTATTATCGATGAAGATATTGGACCTGATATTTCTCCTATAAATTGTTATAGAAAAATCAAATCTGATAAAACTACACACATTTTATTCATTTCAATTAATATTATCAATATCTTCATCATAACTTCCGATGCTACACGGACGGTTCCAGGATGGATGGTAGGTCTGGGGCTGCCGTCTATTTTGAGACGGGAGACCATTTGGTGGTGCCTTTTGGTGAGTGGGCCACCATTTTCCAGGCTGAGGTTTATGCAATTCTTTGCTGTATTTTGGATGAGAGGGTGCGTAACACTAATTTAAAAGGTGTTTGTATCTGCTCGGACAGCCAGGCTGCGTTGAAGGCGCTAATCATGTGTCTTCACTTTCCAGATTGGTGTTGGAATTGTTCTAAAAGACTGGAAGATCTTTCTTCATTGAAGGATTGTGCTTCTGGTCTGGGTTTCCAGGTCATATGGGTATATTTGGGAATGAGGAGGTGGAAAGGTTTGCCTAAATTGGCGCCTCTCTCCCTTTCATTGGTCCCGAGCCGCTGTTGGGCGGTGTCCTTCTGGCACATGGGGTTTGTCCGGCTTTCCAGAGTGGATACCTCACAACACTCCATTCGTATGGATCAGTTGCAGTGGGTTGTCGGCAGTCATTGAAGGTCCGGACAGAGCTTTGAGTAGCGGGATCCGATGTCTTTCACGGACCTCTCTCAGGCATCTGGTTGGCTTCCTCACTGGGCATTATGGCTTAAGGAGACATCTCTATACAATGGGACTTATGCCTGACCCCTTTTGTAGAGTTTTATGAGACAGAAGAGGAAACACCCATGCATCTAATGACGGATTGTTTGGGTTGTGAGGAGATTAGGTTTACGTCCTTCGGCCGGAGTAGGATATCGGTAGAGGAACTTAAGCTATATCCTTTTAAGGTTTTGGTCCGATTTGTTTGGTCTTTGGTGAACTTAGATGGGTAAAATCTGGGCCTGGACTTTTGCTCCGGTCCCAGTAGTTGTTATTCTTTAGGGGTAGCACTATGGGCCCAGGGAGGCTTTGGATAGCGAAGGGTTTTGCCCTCCCCTTCCTTGAATATTAATAATAATAATTCATCACAACTTCATTGTAGCCCAAAAAGGAATGGAATCAATTTGACATAAAATTTAATTATGAACAAAAAATGTTGTCCCAATATACAAATTAAAAAAGAAAAAAGAAAAAGCAATTATTTGAAATTGAATTGATGGAATCAATTCCTGCAAAAAAATTTCAATCGCTTTCACAGTGATTAATTTTAAGACTTTCTGTTTTCACTAAATAAATTTTAACTTTTAATGGAATTCGATTTGCGCTTCTTTCTTTCATTTTTTATATATATATATATTTTTTTTATTTATTGCACAAAATTAACGTTACAAGCAAACAGATAAACTATTTCACATTTTTTAGCTAGTTGCTGCTTCACACAAAGATTAAAGCATTAAAAAAGATCATTCCAAGAAAGCATAGGAGGACCTCTTATTGTTATTTATAGGTTCATTCGTATTGACAAGCTTTTTTCTTTTACTATCACAAAACTGTGACTTTTAGATCCCATTTGATTGTAGATTTTATTACAAAAACATTGTCATAAAACATTTTGTTTTATTTGGTCATTCTTATATATAAAATACAAATGCTGATCACCATACTTTCGTTACATCGATTTTAAGTGGTCGTTCTGGTTTTTATGTGCTTCCATCTAACTGCTGTTTTATGAACTACCACCATCTAAACATATTCACAGTACGAACAGACACCAATGCTGCCAACTGGTTTGTATGCTAAGTGGTTTACCCTAGGTTTTTCCTATTTTCTTCTCAGTATTGTTCCACTTAAATCTTTTATAACTGGAATGGATAACATGAACTAGATAATTTCCATATTGTGAATAGAAAATTCTTATTTCAAATATATTATTAGCTATTACTAGCAGTTATACCCTACCAAACGCCTAATTAAATTCTAATAACCGCTGTCTGGCACAATACTGTACTTAACTCAAGGAAATTACTAACATCCTGCCCTATTCATTTGCCTTTGGCCTATTTCTGCTAATTATTACCTACTAAACAGGAATCTCCCTAATTATATTCAATAATTTATAATAATTATTTTATTGCTTCAAAGATATTTGGTTTTCACGGCAAGCATGTGGAATAAATTTCAATTCTATAACTTCCGAATAAAAAAAATCAACCTTAACAAATTCCAATTCATTGTGTTCATCACATATCACAATAAAATTCACTCCTTGTCTACCTATTCAGCACTCTTAACCCACACACCAGACCACCAGACATAAACAAACACTTCAGACTATTTGCAGCGCCTGCTGTAGGGGCGGCAACCCGGACATTTGCCCGGGGCGCTATTTTGGTTATAAGGGTGAGAAAAAGATTGATGCGTTAAATACTCAATTAATAGAAAATTTCATATACAGGGTGACCAGAGTTATATGCTCCACCCACTTTTTTTTTAAACGGCGGGAAATTTCGAAAAAATAGAAAACACGTATTTAATCATTTTTAGTCTAGTTTATTTTCAGTGATTGATCCATTTTTTTTATACCCCAATATCCCGAGATACAGCATCCAACTTTTTTTTTTCAAATGGAACATTATATTTTTTTTTGCATATTTTTATAGTAATTGAGCCTCTAAAAAAATAAAAATAAAAATTTAAAATCGGTTAGGTTTTTCAAAAGTTATGGTAATTTAAAATATGAAAAACAAATTTCAGTTTAATGTCAAAATTACCTTATTTTTTCTTTAAAGAAGCTCTTCAAACTGGGCACCATCAACGGATAGGCAAGCCAAAGCTCTGGACTCCCACGCTCTGTTTGTAGCAGCACTTAGGTGGCAAAGTCAACATCTAGGCAGGCTAGAGTTATTCGACGTTCCATATCTTCGACTGAAGCCACGGGATTAAGGTTACTGTACACTTTATTTTTTAGATATCCCCACAAAAAATAGTCCATTGGGGTTAAGTCCGGAGGTCGAGGTGGCCATTGGATCGGACCATGAGTTCCTAACCACTTTTCGTGGAAATTTCTGTCCAGGTAACGTCGAACAACTCTCGCATTATGTGCCGGGCAACCATCTTGTTGAAAATACATATCTAACCGACGTTTTAGAGGAACATCTTCAAGCAAAACTGGCAAAATGTCTCTTAAAAAAGTTAGATACCTTTCACCAGTTAAGTTCCCTCTGTAGAAGTATGGGCCGATTAGTTGGTTTCCTCAAACTCCACACCAAACATTTGTAGAAAAAACAACCTAATGGCGTGTGGCGAAGGTAACTTGTGGATTTTCTTCTGCCCATATTCTAAAGTTCCAACGATTAAGAAGGCCATTGTTGGTAAACTTTGATTCATCAGTCCATAAAATTGTGCATTTTTTGTGGGGATATCTAAAAAATAAATGTACAGTAACCTTAATCCCATGACTTCAGTCGAAGATATGGAACGTCGAATAACTCTAGCCTGCCTAGATGTTGACTTTGCCACCTAAGTGCTGCTACAAACAGAGCGTGGGAGTCCAGAGCTTTGGCTTGCCTATCCGTTGATGGTGCCCAGTTTGAAGAGCTTCTTTAAAGAAAAAATAAGGTAATTTTGACATTAAACTGAAATTTGTTTTTCATATTTTAAATTAATTGCCATAAACTTTTGAAAAACCTAACCGATTTTAAATTTTTTGTTTTTTTTTTTTTTTAGAGGCTCAATTACTATAAAAATATGAAAAAAAAAATAATGTTCCATTTGAAAAAAAAAGTTGGATGCTGTATCTCGGGATACTAGGGGTATAAAAAAATGGATCAATCACTGAAAATAAACTAGACTAAAAATGATTAAATACGTGTTTTCTATTTTTTCGAAATTTCCCGCCGTTTAAAAAAAAAGTGGTTGGAGCATATAACTCTCTGGTCACCCTATATCGATTTTTTCGTTCGCTAAAAATTTACAATGCATAGCGTATTTATATTGTTTATGTGTAAAAGCTAAAAAATATTTACACTATTATTGAAAAATAAACGCAGAATTTGTAAAGGACGATGCTTGAACTTGTTTGAACATGCATTGTACTTCTCTGAACAGAATAGCATTAGCACGCAAGTAGAGCGCAGCTTCAGTTTGTGTTTGAACATGCATAGACTTGCTTAAAAACAAAAAATATATATATATATTTTCTTAAGGGCTGGCAATTTTGCTTTCATACCGGGGTGTCGTAACCGCTAGAGCGGGCGCTGCTACATGCTAGACTCCTTGAGAGAAGTAGCGCTCCAAACTCACTCTACAGAACAACAGATGATCCTAATATTTCCCTATTCGCACCTAGCTGGATGTACGTTCTCTTCTGACACGCAGTCGATTTGCTCCTTAATACATCTCCAACCATACAATCCACTTAGATCTGAATATTTCTTTGGTCCATGATTTAACCGAAGTCTTGTTAACAACACGACTTCCATAGCAAACTCTACGTCAAATTCAATTCCTTGCAATCCTGCAAGGCGACTGAAACATCGTTGGTCCTGTGCCCTTTGGGTACCTAACTAATGGTAGTTGTCAGTGGATAACTACCATTCCTGAACTTCAAGTGATTGTTTATATCTTCTCCTAACTTATTTTTTGCTAGTTCCATATTGTTTCATTTACTGAATTGAAAATGAAATATAGTTGTCCCTGTACTGGCAGTGTTGTGCCAATTAAGTTGATTCTATGCAGCTTTAACAAGATTCAATGAAAAGTCCAAAATTCACTCTACACAGAACTTCGTATATTTTCCTTAAAACAGAAACAAAACAAAAACAGATTCCTTTTATTTATTACTTCACATGTCACCATACTTCTTTTCTTCATAACCTTCTCCCTTTAACCTTCCTTACCTCTACTGCTCTACCGCAATCTACCGGCTTTCAAATATACCAACATTCCAGGACCGTAACAATATTCATTTATAATTGTAAATTTACAAAATAAAAATATATATAAAAAATAAAATGATCATATCATAAAATGTACTTCCCAAACATGCATTTTTCTCACTACGTTTACAGCATTGTAAACGTAGTATAGCACTAAATGAATTTTTCACTTTGAAATGGAAGCCTTAAAATAAAATTGCTTACCACCGACACAATCTTTATAATCAATTTTCTACCTACGTGTATATAAAAATCTGAATGGAAAATCCCAGTTTAAACTTTTTGAGATGTTTCTTTTTGAGATAATTTGTTTCTCACTTTCTCACACTCACACAGACAGACAGACAGACAAGACAATACACAAATTTTACACAAATGCAGGCTATGCTATAAAATATATATATATTTTTTTCTAATTTCTAAAAGTTCATGTAAAATATTTGTGTGATTATTTATATATATTAAGTGTGAACGGAATTAGAAAACAAGTACGTACAAATGAAAATTTGGGTTAGCGATATTTAAACTATAATAAATGGCCACACTCTATCAAGTTTGAAAGTTTGCTAAGGGTGGGATTCTGTGTTCCACCTACACACATCTGTGTGCTTGTGTACCAGTTTACCAATTTATATGGATTTTGGGCGATTATCGTAAACTTTGTCAACTCTCTCTTTCACATGATTGGCTGCTTGAAACTACCATTTATATAATCTCCTTTAATTCCTTTATATGCATATTATATATATATAGCATAAGTTAGTAAACGTTATCAGACCCCGTATTTTCATTTACTGGTACTTTAATCAAAAAACAATTTTAAATATTCCATTACAAAGTTTAAGACAGACAAATTATATTTATTTTAAATTAAAACCTTTTGTTTAATTGGAATACGTTAGATTAAAAACAGCTGTGAATGTGTTTCATAATATTTACATTATCGGCCTTTTGTTGACATTTAAAAGGGTTACATTTACACATACGCACGCACACACCTCTCTTTATCCTCTCTCTCTCTATATATATATATAAAATACAAAATACTAACTTATTGTTATTTTTCACAATATATAAAGTAAACAACCATATTTTTGTTTAATTTATAATTAATTTTGTTATTTATTTTAACAGAAGTTTATTTATTTAAATTGGATTCATTGTTTGTAGCCTGGTATAAGCGGTAGTTAATTGTTTTCCCTCACTAGACAGAGAAAGTCAAAAACATTTTTTCAAGCTTGAAATATTATTTTATTTATCTCATTTTTACATACACGACTTTTTTTTTATTTTATTACATTATAATTAATATTTGTTGATGGACTCGTAATCGTATACATTTAAAATTATAAGACTAGTAAGAATGACACTAAGACACACGGTTGCTAAGGTGATGGTGCAGGGGGATGTGTCTAGCGCTTTCCTTACAAGTCAAAATCTGGCCGTACGAAACATTTCGACGAGTGCGAATGGATCTATTTACAACAGGATGGTTCAATATCTAGCCTATGCAGATGACGTGGCCCTCATCGCGAGGTCTGCTGCGGCATTAAAAGAAGCGTACATTGAATTAGAAAGTGGTGCAGCTTTTGTCAAAAAGTCAACGGTCACAAGACGAAGTACATGGTAACCACAAGGAAGGCCAGAAGGTTTAGCAACCTGCAGGCTTCGCAACACTGTTTTGAGGGCGTGAGGAGTTTTCAGTATTTAGGAGCAATTCTAATGTCCAAAAACGAAATTAACGAAGACATTAGCAGCAGGATTGCAGCAGCTAAAAGGTGCCTGTGGGCGCTGAGCGCGACTCTCCAGAAAAGAAATGTGTCAAGAAAGGTCAAGATAGTTATTTATAGGACTGTTATCAAACCTGTGCTGCTATATGGCTCCGAAACGTGGGCGCTGTGGACGCTTACTGCAGCTGAAGAACGTTCTCTACGCTGCTGGGAAAGAAAAGTACTACGAATTATTTATGGCCTAGTAGTGGAAAATGGCACATACAGGAGCAGAAAGAATGCAGAGCTGATGGCGTTGTACCAGGAAGCAGATTTCGCCTAAAGTATAAAGATTGGGAGATTGCGTTGGTTAGGGCATTTGCACCGGACGGAGGAGGGGAGAGCTCCGAGCAAGGCCTATGAAGGCCATCCTGGTAGTCATAGGCCAAGACTGAGATGGCTAGAGAAAGTGGAAGAAGATCAGACAATGGCGGAGGAGAGCTACGACAAATCCGACTGGGAAGGTGTGTTGATAGAGGCCAAGGTCCTGCAGGGGCTGTAGCCCCGAGGAGTGAGTGATTGATAATTAATATTGACTAACAATGCTTTATTTTTTACAAAATAGATTTTTGAGGTTTTTTGGAATTTTCCTCTAAAACTGCTGCAACGATTTTCTTTAAACTTCAAATGCTCACTGCACAGATAAAAATGTATCACTTTTCGTTTGAAACATTTAAAAAAGAAAATATTATCGGAAAGTTTTTATGGCTTTGCAGTTACGTTTAAATTTAAACTATTGGTACAAGGTCTTAACATAGAAGGCACCCACAATGTCCACTCACGTTTATATGTAATAAACCTCGACCAAATTTTTACTTTCTCATATTCCTAGTAAGAGGAAATATTGGGATCATGCTAGATTTCCGAAATTGAGTTTGTGGTCCCTTGAATTTGAAAAAAAAGTTTTTTAGCGAATGGTTTGTATGTGTGTGTGTGTGTCTACATTTTTTTTTTTTTTTAATTTAAGGCGCGTCAACATCTATGGTCATTGGCGCCGGAGCCTTCTCAGTGCACTGTCCGTCACCGGACAGTGTGCTATAGAGGCTCCTAGCAAGAAAAAAAACTAAGGGTAGCACAGCTGGACTCGAACCCGAGTCCTGCTCGTGGGAGTCCAGTACACTAACCACTTAGCTATTATTTCCTTCCCTTTGTTTACATTAATGTTTTGTCTATAGCAAATATGTACAATACCAATCTATTTTGAAAAATTTTATCTATTTTTCTTTTAGGTTTCCGTGGCCATTTTCATAAAAAGCACTTGAGTTTCCGGTTTGAGACCCCTTCAAACCTAGAAACCGAAGTTGCGGCCTCAACCTAGAAATTTAAGTGTTTTTTTTCAATTTGTACCTCTAATTATCAGAAACATTTCCCGTGATAGCCTGCTTCTTTTTGGTAGTCGACCCCGACCGGTTTCGGGCGTTCGCCCATTGTAACAGCAACCAAAGAGAGATCATTAACCAAAGAGAGTAAGAGAAGAGAAACAAACCCAAGCACTCTCTCGGATTGGAGTGAGAGAAACTGTATAAATATAGCGACGGGGACAGTCAATGGAAACACAGTTCGATACAGTTGAGGTCAGTTCAAGACTGATTGGTGTTCAACACAGCCAATCACTACGTGTCATTACCCATTTACCACTCTACCTTAAGCATTTCTCTATTGTAAGGTATAGGCAGTCTGTGTCTCTTAATTAATATATTAGTTAACTAGGGTTAATAAAGTCAATCTCATTTTATCAACCAGACAAATTCTCTCCACCTCACACATCCATTATACCCATCATCATCAGGATGTTTTGTACACACATTGTGATAAGACAGACTTGCACAGAGCAAATTCATTTTATACACTGTACAAGTCTTTGTTATCACATAGTTTTGACAAAACATCTTGATGATGGGCGAACGCTTGAAATCGGTCAATGACCACAAAAAGAAGCAGGCTATTATGGGAATGGTCTCTGATGATTTTCAGCTCTGTGGAACCAATCACAACAGATATCTCTATTTTTTTTTTATTTAGAGTATTGAAAGAAATATTTCAGCTTTAATGATTGCAGCTTTTAGAGTAAGATATCAAAACAAGGAGACATCAAATATAATTGTTTCTAATTATTGTAAATTTAATTGTTCCGTAGCCAAAAAATAACTAATAGATATAATTGAAGTTAAAATCGCTATCCTTAGCGGCCAGTATTAAAGTAAACGCAAACAATATAAAAACAGTAATATACACTTGCGGTTATGCGTTCATCCAGCTGGAGGTAAACTTTGGAGCATCCCTCTTTTCTTTTTTTAAACTCTTTTATTCTTCCCTCAGAACCCTTTTCCAGACTTTTCTAGCACATATACAGAACAACTTACGGTACATTACACATAACCGTTCTTGTACTCAAAACTTTCCAAACACATTCCACCTAACTCAGCCATATATTTCTAGCTATTTTTTTTTCACCAATCAATCTATCATTCCAATTATTGTCAAAATATATTGGTTCTGCAACAGTGTAAAAAATCTATCAATTATTTTACTAAAAATCAGTGAAAAAAGTAACAATTTTATTCACTAGAGGGTAAAATATTACTTTTACACTCACTTGAGAGAAAATTTAATTTCAACGCTGCCAATTTCAATTATCTGAAACAATCAATCAAATTTTATGGTTTGGATAAAATTAATAAAATATTATCATGAAAACAATGACGTTTTCTCAAGTTCATTTTCAATATTTGTACCTCTTTATATTTCAATTATATTTCACACTGATTTAAGAACATCGCATAGAAATCTATTTATTTTTTTTCCTGTCTCTCTGTCTGTAAGTCTGATTTTCTCGAGATCACGTAAGATCCCCGGCTGCAGATTTTTGCCGGGAAATGACAAAACGACTTATTCTTAGTTTTACGAATAAATTTTATTTTTCATAATCGATTTAAACTGCAATTTTTCAATCATTTTTATTAGTTAAACAAGTTTGATAGTATTAAATTTACCCTTCCATATTTTAATGCTCCGATAATTCTGTAACATATGCGTGCTTACAAACATAAAAGTTCACTTAGCTATTGCCGAAGTGATGAACTCAGTAGGAACGAAACTATTCACCAAGACCACTACAGTAATCACGCCAACTTCCATAGCAATTCCCATTGCCAGGAACTAATAATTGCGCCAGTTTACAGCTGAGGCCGAGATAATGTAGCGGTTCAGAGGAACTACAATTTCCACAATGATCGCCTTTTGAACAGTCTTGTCCAGCCAATTTATATCATGGGGTTGTGTTGTTTCAACTGCCAGGTCCGTAGAGATTGCGCAACATTCTACAACAATATTCCTTGCCTGTTTTCAAGTATAAGCTCCGCATTGCACTTATAAGTACTTATAAGTGGGAGTCCACCAGTTGTGAGTTCCTAGAGAACATTTTGGTGGACAACTATAGTTACATAATTCTGTTAGGCGAGATAATCGCCTGAGCCAATGAAGGCTTAGCCACCAACCCCACATGCTGGGTGGATTCCTCCGTTGCTGACACAATGTGGTATTCCCTATAACAAGCCGCTTGGTCGTCACGCATGGGCACCACTTCACCCTGAATGTAAATGACGAAATCCTCGGACTCGGCGAATAGGTCATCCATGGACAATAATTAAGTTCGCAGCCATCCCAGAATTGTTTATTATTTTAATATCTTTTATATAGTGTCTTCATAAGCAATTAATTTCTTTAAAACCAAAGTCTTCGCAATAAATAATACGTCATAAAGTTGTTTTCTTCATCTATTCAAAGTTCTTCCTTTGCCTCAATTTTCTAAATTGGCCAATAACAACTAGCTCTCTCTCCAGCCTTTATAATTAAATAGATTCACAATGTTTTAATTGTGTTATTGTTCCATAATATTCTTTACTTCAGCTGAATTATTTTTGTTTGGTTTATCTCCAATTTTTTATTTACAATATTCTACACGACCTCATTATTGTATCTATCTCTCTATTTGCTCGTGGAATTCTTAGTATTCAACTACAAGTCATGATCCAATTAAATTTGTTGTCCTTCTAATTTTGTGCATGTTTTAACGGTTTAGTATGTCTCAGTTGTATTAACGAGGAAACTGAATATAATAGAACTTATTCCCCAAAGAAAGTAATTCTGTAGAAATTACATTTGCGCAATAATTCTTCTTATTCATTATTTAAAGTTATTTTATTGAAGAATGAAATAAAAATTTCTCTAAAACCCATCCATTGTTCTGTTTGCATTGAGCTTAATTATTTATTATAATTAATTGATAATATTTTCATATTTTAATGTTTGAGCAAACATTCCACATTGCATAAGTCTTGCATTGGATGGGTAGCTGGAGCACTTAGTTTTAATTCTCATTGGAAACAACCTAATGGCGTTTGAGACCAGTGTTGCCAGGTCGTGACAATGAAAATTCCCTCACACTCTCTGAAAAATCCCTTTTTTAGCACAAAAATCCCTCTTCTTCTTAAATTCTTAGGAATTTTGATATGATATGAATACATTTTTAAATAACATTTTACTATAAAAATTGTATACCTTAATAAAGATCATCCTAGTAACCAACATGGTCTTTATAGTTCTAAACTTCTTCGATATTATCCTCTTCTTCCACATTTACATTAATCACTTTAGTCTACACTTAAGGACAAAAAATTAACACTTTCTGATGAAGTACGGTAAAAGACTCATCTATTAACTAAAGAAAAATATATTACTTTAGCGAAAGGTCAATCATACGGACACACGTTACGTGAATTGCAATTGCAAACAACACTACAAGACTAATGACTAATATATGCATGAACAAACAGCAATTGAGCAATATGCTCTGATTCTCCAAAGTAACGAAATTAAACCCGACTGTAACCTATTCCATGTGACGTGTTTACAATCCCACTTACTCATGCTCATATTCAAGCAGGGATGTCCAAGCAGAAAAAAAAATTGAATTTAAAAAAATTAATTTGTGCAGTTAAAGTACTATGATTACTCCCTACATTTTACACATTGCCAAAGAAAAATCCCTTAATCCCTTTAGGACCTTAAATCTTCCTACAAGAGGGATTTTCCCCCTACTCCTGGCAACACTGTTCGAGACAGCCATATTAGCTTTTTTAAGTAGGACATATAGCCGGTCATTTGGGCAATTTCATTGTAAAGGAAAGTTCTGTGTAATCCGATAAGTTACAATGGTTAGCTCAGCATAGTGAGCAAACGTATATGCTGGCCGATATGCAGCAGCCCGACACATCATTCATTATCTTACTGTGCAATTGAAAAGATCTGTTAGAATCTGTTTATAAGTGGAGGTGTAGCAAGCTTCCGCAATGTATAAGGTATGATTATTTACAGTAGAACTCGCATTGTGGTAATAGAGAGTCCTTGTATCTTCCGAAATGTTGCGGTTTGTCGGAGTATGTTGTCATGAATAACTTCGGTTCTCTTCTTATTGGGAATAATAATAATAATAACGATAATCATGTTGGTTATAATATTATGTTTGTGGGGCCAGTGGGAATTGTTCTCAATACAAATACCTTAAATGTTAGACAATTATAAATTTATTTCCACGAAAACAAACAGTACATTCTCCTATCTAGAAGGGATTAGCTCAATATTGGCGCGCTGGATTATCACTCGGAGATCACGGGTTCGAACCCAGCAAGGCTGCTTTCAGATTTTCTCTTTCTTGTAGCCTCTACAGTTCACAGTCCGGTGAATGGGCAGTGTTATCAGTAATGCTTAGAGGCCGGCATTGCACTGAGATGGCTTTGGGAGGAGGGTACAATAGATCGTTCAGGTTACAGTGCACTATCATCTACAAAGAATCTAAGAATCTTCCTTCTCAAACAGTCGACGACCCCGTTTGAGATTCAATTTTGAACGCTGTAAACTTCTAATCAGTGCACAATATCCATTATACCACAAATCGAAACTGTAGAATCTTTGGCAAAAACTCCACTGCACTGTGAAAAGCCAACGGACCATCCCTAAGACCGGTTAAACCTGCTTCTCATATACAGCATCTAGTTGGTCACTAGTTTTCGGCACAAGACCCAATTTCTGATACCAATTATTATGTAAGAGGTACCCTGTTTTGCTGGACTGAGACTAGGCCTGTGGGCTTTGTAGCAATATGTGAAGGTTCACTCAAGATCCTACCATCAGATATCTGGACTAATGAAGGGTGTTTAAGTGCATTAATAATTGTCGGATCGTTGAATGTTTGAGAAGAGAGAAATGTAATTTTGGGCGAAACCTCTGACATTCTAAAACAAAACCAATGGCCATCCTGGACATTTTGGCTAAAACCAAGTTATCTCGATTTGTATCCAAAAGATCAATGTTCGATCTTGCTTGCCCAAGTAATGTGAGTGCAAGTAATATTTAATTACTTCAACATGAAGGACCAGTATAATATTAATAATTCTGTCACTGGTAGAAGTAATATTCAAATCTATCGTAATGATTGTATTAACAAATTAGACAGTGCCTTCATGGCACTATTTTAATAGTGCAATGAATAAAATGGCCACTCAGCCGAATTGTAGACATTCTCCAACAGTTTACGGGCTGGCCATTTAAGGCATCGTATGTTGATTACTACAAGATCGGATTTTTCTGGGGTCCCATCCACGCTGCTTCCTGGTTCATTCAGCAAAATTAATAATGTATTAAAGTTTTATGAAAGCATAAACTTCAAAAAAAAATATGCATTTTTTGTAATTTTTTTTTAAGAAACATATTAAAGTTTATAGTTGGATTTTAACCCAGCATAAAAATTAATGAATTAAAATATGGGGAGACACAAAGCTTAGCAAGTATTTTTACAAAAAGCTTTAGAGGTTGAAATATCCATTATGAGGGTATATTATAGTAAGAAAAAAAGGATATAAATCAAATATATAAATCCCTTACAATGGCCATTTTAATCCGTTATATTAATGTTGGGAGGACTTTTTTATTTTCCTTTATTTTTCTTTTTTATATTATTAGATTTTTACCGAGAAAACTTGTTTATAAATAACTTTTATTACTAGGAAAATCAAAATAAAAACTTTTTAAATGTAAGTAATATTAATAAATAGCAAAATGAATTGATTGAATTTTAGCAACATGACTAGGAGGAATACTATCCAGTACAGTTGCAACATAAATGCACCAGAATATGCTGTTAATTTTGGGCACGTGTAGTAACAATATAGGTGGCATTGCAAACAACAATCGTACTTATACCATAATGTAAACTAGTTAACATGGGAAACAACATAACAGCTTCAACATAAATTAACAGTATAGCACAAACACTTCTAAGCAGACATGATTATCTAATGTTAACGTATTTATCTTTAGTTCTGTTTATATAGGTAATAGTTGTAAGGATTTATAAGGATTCGATTTTCTAATATTTATTTACTATTTATTATTTGAGATGTGATTACTTCTTTGATCGAATTCACTAAATAGTTAGAAACGATATGATGATACAAGTAATAAATACTTCATTATAACTTATATTTATAACCAACAATAAAAATAAGCAATTGTAATTCATATTATATATATATAGTAACGTTTTTCCCTCTAAACTAGCTACTGCAACTAGTTTTAAGTGGATTCTATAGATAAAATACTCTAAACTTCAATAAAGAAAACACTAATTTATTGTTATACACAATAAATTACAAAATACAACACTTAATAATAATTACTTCACAGTATAAACCACAAAAGTTCACTTTGTTCCTTTTTATACATTTTCCACAAACGTACACTTCGTTTGTAACTGGGAAACTCTCCCAACTCTCTGCGGTCCTACTATTTATACCGGTGGAGAATCTTCTAGAACTTCCTCGATTCTTCTACAAAGAACTAGAGCGCGTCGCCAGCGCTTCCTAGCTGCCACTAAGAGAACTTGAGGTTCCTACTTCCTCTCCTAGATGGCACCACTGGCTGCGTTACAATATATTTCTTCCTTCATTAACCATTATTCCACACTGGATTGAAGCAATTTTCTTTTTCTAGATTTTATGGAAATATGTATTCATGCAGTCAATAAAGAGACAGAGAACTATGAATCAAGGAATATATGGTTATGAATCAGTACCATAGGTTAGCCATCCGTGTTATACATTAAATTTGCACAAGCTTTCATAGTTTTGACAAAGAGCGCTCCAGATAAGTCCACTCAGGTATACCATTAAAATTCCCCCCCCCCATTTTTTTATAGCCAGCCCAACTAAACATTGTTAAGTTTCAATTGTATTAATTAGTGTAAGAGAAAGTTGTGTGAGTGTCATAATAGATTTTTTTTTTATGATGGATAAGGATAGTGAGATTCGGTCTTTAAAAATAAAAATAAAACTTATATTTTTGCCAACGTTTCGACAAATGAATTGCCTTTATCAAGGCATACAACATAAACATACAAAATGTTCTTTTGGAAACAAATCGAAAAACAACAGATAGAAAATAATAGCGAACCTAAAGACAATATTTACAGATTAATTTATAAAAATTTTTTTGTTTTACTTACGTGAAAATAATGTATGTTAAACTTCAAAACAGGACACTTAACACTTTATTTTTGGAAGAACTACTACGTGAAACACTGCAACATCACAGAGAAAACAGTGTTCTTTGTGTATAAATACAATATATTAGTCGAAACGTTGGCAAAAATATTAGTTTTTTTATTTCAAAGACCGAATCTCGCTACCTCATCCATCATAATAAGAACGGTCAAGAAAAACCTTCTGTAATTTTTTTTAAATTTTTTATAAAGCAGTTATACAAACAGTTATTAGCCCTTTTTGACAAATTGTAAGATTAGTGTGACTTTCTTGAAGTTTTATTCACAAAGTTGCATACATAACTCGTTAGTGTCCCAAAATTGAAATATACAGTGTTAGTTTAACTTCCGTTCTTCCTGGCCTCCTGTTTATGAGTGCTTTTGGCGCCATTGTTTTGTAATACAAGATGATAAACGACTTTCTGCTACAGTTTAACACACACCAAAGATGTTAGTTGATTTTACAATACTTGTTGATAATAAATAAAAAAATCTGATATATGAAACACTCACATAACTTTTTCTTGCTCCAGTTCTCAAAATTATAATTGACAAATTTTATAGTTTGTAGACAAAAATTTAATGAAATTCGTCGAAATCTGAAAAAACTGTTCAGTAAAAGCGCATTTCCGGTTTATAATTATCTTTATAATTATCCGGTTTACTAAATTTCTTGAAACACGGAATTTCGGTCATCTATTTATTTCTAATTAATTTTGTTTGGATGATAGACTTGTATAATCAACAATGATAGCACTTTAGAGAAAAACATAACCCCACCATTACCCTTAAAAGGGACCTTAAATGACTTTACCGAAAGAAATGTTACAAATAAAAGTTGTAGATCATTGTATGTGTAGTTTATATAGGAAGTTTTAAGAAAATCGTTCGAGCCATTTTTGAGAAAAACGCGAAAGAGTGAAAAAAAATCATTTAGTAAGTGGTAAAGTAAACGCACTCTTGGTCATCCGATTTTTCAAACTCGAAATTTCAACAACATAATTAATATTATTTAGAAGACAAAATTGTATAATAAACTGAAATAGCACTTTAGAGAAAAACCTAACCCCACCCCTCCCCCAAAAGTGCCCTTAAATGAATTTTCCCGGAGACAAGTTTCAAAAAAAAGTTGTAGCTCTTTGTATATGTAGTTGATGTACGAAATTTAAAGAAAATCGTTGCAGCCGTTTTTTAAAAAATCGCAAAAAAGTACAAAAACCAACTAGTAAAGTGGTATTTTCGGTTGAGGAATTTTAACAGATAACCTACTGTCGGATTCTATGGTGATACCTAAACGGAATGTCAAGTTTGAACATTCTACGGTTTTTCGGTTTTGAGCTATGCTGTTTACATACACACACATACACACGCACACACAGACCATTTTCTGAAAACCACTTTTTTGGTCTCAGGGGACCTCAAAACGGATATTTTCGGTGAAAACTCGATATCGAAAATTTGACACGATTACCATCCTACCTCTTACTAGGAGTAAGAGAAAGTAAAAAATAAATTGAGGTCATAATTTTTGTATTTTTAATATTAATCACTTGTTAAATCGTAAATTCACGTATTACTGTGACCTGATGATTTGATCTCCATAATATATGTGTGTGCTTACAGTAACATGAAAATCAGCTTTTTGTCTAATTTTAGTACACGACGTTAAATTGAATTAGTGTGGGTTATTGTTAAGTCCTTTAGATACGGTAACGTTAAGCTCTATAATTGAACAGCTGTCAACTTACCTTCTAAAGCTTTCCTTTATTGTCAAGCTGCTAACATAAGCTTTTGCAATACCCTATTAGTAACTGCGGTCTAAGTCCTAATGATTCTTGTTAAAGTGTACGGTTATACGGTTTCCATAAAGCATAGTAACTCGGAAGATGATAAATTCTATATGTTATAATGTTCTTAAGAAATTACCATAATATAATAATTATATAATTAAAGATATTTGCCGATATAATACGATAGTAAGTTTGTTGTCGTTTTTACTTTGCTTTATTTGAGCCCCCCAAGAATATTAAAAAGAAATCTGATGTGAAACACTCACACAACTTTCTCTTACTCCAGTTCTCAAAATTATAATTGACAAATTTGATAGTTTGTGTACCAAATTTAATGAAATTTGTTGAAAACTGAAAAAACTGTTCAGTAAAAGAACGAACACTTCCGGTTTACTAATTTTCTTGAAACTCGGAATTTTGGCACTCTATTTATTTCTAATTAATTGTGTCTGGGATGATAGAATTGTATAATCAATATGATAGCACTTTAGAGAAAAACATAACCCCACTTCTCCCATAAAAGTGCCCTTAAATGAATTTTCCCAGAAAAATGTTTTAAGTAAAAGTTGTAGATCTTTGCATGTTTAGTTTATATATGAAGTTTTAAGAAAATCGCCGGAGCCGTTTGTGAGAAAATCGCGAAAAAGTGAAAAAGTAAACGCACTTCCGGTTATCCGATTCTTTTCAAACTCGGAATTTCAACAACATATTCAATTCTAATTAACATTATTTAGATGATAGAATTGTCTAATAAACTGAAACAGTACTTTAAATGAAAACCTAACCCCACCCCTCCCCCATAACTGCCCTTAAATGAATTTTCCAGAGAAATGTCACAAATAAAGTTTAGCTCATTGTGTGTAGTTGATATAACTAGTTTGAAGAAAAACGTCGGAGCCATTTTTGAGAAAAAGGCAAAAAAGTAAAAAAAAAACTATCTTGTGAAGTGGTACTTCCGGTTGAGGAATTTTGACAGATAACGTACTGTCACATCCCATAGTGATACCTAAACTGAATATCAAATTTCAACTTTCTAAAGTTTTTCGTTATTGAGCTATGCTGTTCAAATACACACACACACACACACACAGACCATTTGCTAAAAACCACGTTTTTGAACTCAAGGGACCACAAAACGGATATTTCCGGTGAAAACTCAATATCGAAAATTTGACACGATTACAAAATACTTCCGCTTACTAGGAGTAATAGAAAGTAACAAGTTTTTAACGAATAGTCTGTCTGTATGTATGTGAGTGTGCGTGTGTTTTTGGGTCTCTGAATGTGTGCACAAAATATCACAAAAACGAGCGAAAAAAATCAGACGGATCTCAAATCTGATATTCAATTTAGTTACTTCCACCAAATTTCTGAACTAAGGTTGAGCACAAAATCCTGCATGGGAAATTCGAGGTTATTGATTGTTCTTTTGTTTCCTTTTTTTTTTTAATTTCTCGTGGTTTTCTTGAAATCAGCTACAATGATTTTCTTTAAATTTAGTACGCCGACTGCATAGATCATTTTCATTTGAAACAGTTTACCTGGAAAATTGATCACTTAAGTTCAAACTACTAATACATAACTAACTATACTAAGAAGTTGCGATAGAGGACACAATAATGTTAACTAGTATAATCCCAACCACACTTATAATGTTTACTTAACTTTTAGAAAAAACGTGAGAATTTTAAAGAACATTAGTAATCAGAATTGTAATGATTGTAGTAAGGAGAAAGTCGTGTGAGTGTTTCACGCCAGTTTTTACTTCCTCTTTACTCCTAGTAATCGTGTCAAATTTTCGATATCGAGTTTTTACTGGAAATAACCGTTTGAGGTCCCCTGAGCCAAAAAAAGTGATTTTTCGCAAATGGTTTCTGTGTGTGTGTGTGTGTGTGTGTGTGTGTGTGTGTATGTATGTGAACAGCATAGCTCAAAATCGAAAAACCATAGGAAGTTAAAACTTCGTATTTCGTTTAGGTATCACCATAGGATCTGACAGTACGTTATCTGTCAAAATTCCTCAACCGGAAGTACCATTTTACTATTGTTTTTTTTTTTTACATTTTTGGGAAAATCACAAAAACAGTTCCAACGATTTTCTTGCAACTTGTTGCATCAACTACAAACAATGAGCCTACAACTTTTATTTGAAACATTTCTCAAGAAAAATTCATTTAAGGGAACATCTGGGGGTGGGATGGGATTACGGTTTCCTTGCAAGTGCTATTTCAATTTATTTTACAATTCTATCATCTAAATAATATTAACTAGAATTAAATATGTTGTTGAAGATTCCGAGTTTGAAAAAAAAAAACTGGCCGACAGGAAGTGCGCTTACTTTTACTAAATGATTTTTTTCACTCTTTCGCGATTTTCTCAAAAATAGCTCGGATGATTTTCTTAAAACTTCCTATATAAACTATACATACAAAGATTTACAAGTTTTATTTGAAACATTTCTTTCGGTAAAGTCATTTAAGGGCACTTTTAGGGGGAATGGTGGGGTTATGTTTTTCCCTGAAAGTGCTATCATAGTTGATTATACAATTCTATCAACCGAACAAAATTAATTAGAAATAAATAGATGGCCGAGTTTCAAGAAAATTAGTAAACCGGAACTGCGCTTTTACTGAACAGTTTTTTTTTCAGTTTTCGACGAATTTCATTAAATTTGGTACACTAACTATAAAATTTGTTAATTACAATTTTGATAACAGGAGTAAGAGAAAGTTGTGTGAGTGTTTCACAGCAGATTTTTTTTTTTTTCTTTTAATATAATAAATGAAATATTTGCTTTCTCTTATTATTATAAGAGGAAGTATTGTGATTATTTCAAACTTTCGAAACTGATTTTCTATTAATAATTGAGGTTTTGTTTACATAGTAAGAAAAAAATTGTTTTAAACAATATATACAAATCTAAAAATGGTTATATCGGGATGTCAGCATTATTAAGTCAGCTAAAGTGTAGGGGCAAAATGTTGTCTTGCAGCACACACGCAAAATAGACTAAACCGGTGAGGCAGATGATCCTTGAGTATCTAGGAAAAAGCGGTCTGTTAAATAGTTGACGCCTTTGGATTTCCATGAATAAACCTTTATGTCATGCACAACCATGCTTTTGTACGTCCAGGAAGAGGCCGACACAATATTGCTTCCGTTCAAGGAATTTTTTACTTCAATGATTAAAATTATATTGATACTGGGATTGCGAACAATTGATACTGGGAAATATTGAAGTGAGAAATTTATTTCATTATATTTAATAAACACTTATTAATTAAAAATTTAATTAAATCTCTTATTTTATAAACAGTTATCGATTATTGTTAACAAAAAATATATACATAAATTGTTTGTGATAACAAATAATTGGTATGAATAACCGGAACTCTCTTGATTTTATTTACACAATTTAACATTTTAACCTAAAAGTCAAAAGTTTTAGAGTCTCGGATAAGTTTTAGTTTAACTTTTACCTGTTGTTTATTTTATGAGTTAAAAGGGACTTGAAGCAGAAGGTAAACACTGGATATCCAGTGTTTACTGAACTTCTATACAATCATCCTACCGCCAAATGGATGAAGATGCCATTAAATGAAATTAATGTATTAAGTAAATTTTCAATAATACCAAGTGCATTTCTAAATTATATTTTAGAAAAGTTTCAAAATAAAATATTCCATTAATAAATAAATTAATTAATTAATTATATAAATTATTAATAATAATGCTAAAATATTATTAATTAACATATTAATTATCAACGCTATCATACTTATAAATGAATTTATTCGATATTTTTGCAAATTATATTAAATATGGGTGTGAAAAATGAAATGCCTTTTTACCACCTTTGTATTGTTATTAAATAAAAACCCAATTATTGTTCATTACCTGTAACTTTTACAATTGAATTAAACGATTCTTTCGTATCCAACATTTACATTTATATGTACTCTCTTTCTATCTGGCCGACACACTTTATTTTGCTCCAAAATTTCAAAACAGACTCGTGATTTTCATGTAATTTTTCTTTATGAACATTGCACCGCTACTCGTAACTGTAATACTAAACTACGGACAGGAAGTGCTAACAATCATTGGTCATTAAATTGTCTTCCAAGAAACCAATCAGCGGAAGACTAATGTAAGTGAAGACGAGCTGAATTGAACCTCATCAGGCATCAGAGAACTTGATGAGAAGCCACAGTTAGTGCTATGATAGCTTCCAGATCATTGTTGATGGATGATTTAAGAAACCTGGATAAATGAGTAATCTTATTCAATGTGCAATTTTTTGTTCGCAGTGAAGGGAATGATCTCTTGTTAAAACGACATTATAATTTGTATAATGGGTCTAAGAAGGAGAGAAAGTAGGTTTGTTAGATAAATGAACTGGAAGCAATGCTGAACACTGTATAATAAGGAAAATAACACGAACTGCCTGGACATTACACTAAAATATATAAAATGGTAGTGAGAGATTTAGAGTGAGTGAGGAGAAAGGTTGTTGACGCGTAGTGACTGCTTGATGAACTGTCCAAGACTCTTGGAAGACCTCCCTACTCGTGGCTGTGTTTAAACAGATTCTTTCACTCTAGTCTGGCCTAAACTAGTGGAGTAAGACTGTCACTCTCTGCTTTGGATCCCTCTCTTCGGATTCTATTACATTTGTGACAAAAATCCGACATTGATCAGGATGGTAATTAGTTGTGAATAAAGTTGATGGTCATAAGCCCAAAAACCATCCATATTCTCAGAAAACAGGGTCCAACTATAGTGGAATTATTCATTACTCCTTCAAACCACGAGCACAGTCTATTAATTTATCGTTGCTGCTTGTCGTGTTCACCATGACCAATTTCATCACAAACTTGCCCAGAATTATCCGATTCTGATATCCAGGAATATAAGACAATGCTAGATATCATGTCTATGTTTGCTCACCTCCTCTATAATCCCCAGATTTGTCTTCAATATAATTTATTTCGCGCTTTAGATTATCAAAAAATCATAACCGATGAGGAAATGAAAAATGCTTTTTGGAATTTTTGGAATATCTAAGACTCTGGGTTTTATAAAACTGGAATCCGAAATCTTGTTTCCGCTGGTGATAATGTATAAATAACGGTAGAATTTTGAATAATACAGAAATTAAGTTAAGATTCATAAAATCAAATAAAAACAAAACAGAAATAAAAACAGAAAAAATATTCAAAAGTAAACAATTGAAAAATTACAGGAAAACCTAATAACCTATTTTTTCTCTCCTAGTCTTTATTGCAGCTAATATACAACCAGGAAAACTGAGGATCATTGTTTCTTGTTTGAACTGATTAGAGACGGCTTCCTGCAATATACTCACAGCTCACTAACGGATATATTGTAGAAGTGCATTTTTGGATATTAGGCCCCTCATCTCAACCTCCTCGTTACTGCCTGAACACTTTTCAGTAAATCTCACACCAGAAATTAAGTTCTGAGATACCTCAGCAGTTAGTTACTTTCTGCAAACCTCAAATTTTAAGAATCCTGCCATTTTACAGCCAGTGTTCATCTTTTGCGCCATTATTCAGGTCTTCTTTGATAAAAACAAGCTTGATATTGTAATAGGATCCAAAGAGAGGATCCATAGCAGAGAAAGAGAGGCAAAATCACAGGACCACTCTCTCGGACTAGAGTGGGAGAAACTACATAAATACAGCGACGGAAGATAGATATACAAGACAGTTCATACAACTGAGGTCACTCGCCAGTCACAACGTGTCATTTACCCTTTACCGCTCTCCCATACTCTACCACTTTAAGTGTAAAGTCCAGGTAGTCAGTGTCACTTATTATATTATACAGTGTTAGCCATATTTTGTTTGTTCATTCAAACCAGACTATTTCTCTCTTTCAACGACCCCATTATAATATTTTAATGGAATCAATCCTCTGTTGAGGAAATTTGTCATACAATGTTGCTGAAACATGCAATCTTTTCAGGGAATGCTAAAACAATACATGGGGCAATGTTCAGAGGACCTTCAAGCCAGATGGCTAGGCGACTTGCCTAGGCAATACGCTGTAGCATGTTTCAGATTGGCCTCTTGGGACATGGCTGCTTGAACAAACACCTCCACAGAATTGGTGTGGTTGTTTCATCAATTTGCTCATTGTGCTGCATGCGGACTTACATGTGTGGCGCTGCAGGATTTGAGAAGAGGCCTACAAAGATCGTCTCTCAGAACCAAGCCTGCGAGGAGACGAATAAAATCGAGGGTGTTGAATAAAATAAAAAAAAAACATATTGCTGAAACCAGCCGTATTAAGCGCTAGCACTTTAGGCGCACTTAAACTACGTATTACCCCCACTGCATCATGCCTAGCACTGTATGGGCGAATGGGCTACAACTTTGAGAACCAAGGTTCCCTCTAGTAGCATCTAGACAGACTTTCGAAATATAAACAGTATAAATAAATTAATAAATATTCATCATCAGATTTATTTGTGAATCAGAGCTGGAAGGTGATAATAATTCAGTTGCAGGCATTTGTGGATAAACTAGCAAATAAAAACATAAACACATTTTTAACACCTCGTGTGATAAAAATAAAAAGATATGATGTGATAAAAAATGGTTCTAAATGTAACATAAACTATGTTACCTCTTCAAAACAGTCCAAACCCCCTTCCTAAACATACCTCTACATAGTATAATAAATTGTTGTTACCTCTTTGTATGTGTAAAAATGAGCGTGCATACAATTGTCACATTTCTACATTTCTTGCACACTTTTATTTATTCACTTTATATATATGTAAAGTACCATTTAATGTTATTTATAATCATTTCAAACCATTTTAACACCAAAGTCTTTCTATATTTTTAGTACGTCTGTTTCTTGTATCAAATAGAATGAAGTTCCGTAATTTTGTCTTCTTTTTTTCCAAATTATATAGTATCTATACTAGGAGTGTTTCATTTAACAATTAGAAATCCATAATCGCCTTATTTCAACAAAGAATTAGCTAAACGTTTAATCTTTTTAAAGTTTACAAAGAGATAAGGCAGAGAGAGACCCAGAAGGAGAAGCAGAAAATTCGGAGCCTTTACTTAGAAATGATGTGGTTGTCTCGTCCATTTGCTCATCCATAAATAAATTAAAGCTCATCCATTTTAAATAATTAAAATTTATATTTCTCTCGCTACCTAACTTCTTTTTTATTGTAAAGTCCTTGTAGTATACGTTCCATATTCATTGTACAATCGAAATTTTATACAACTCTATCGGTTACCAAATTGTAATGGTTTACTAATTATTAAAAGATTCATAAAATCCGAAGAGCGGAGAAGCAGACATTTAATGAATCAAAAGTCAGTTGCTTCCCAACTTGACCAGACTAGGAAGGAGAGTTCGATTCATATAAATAGAGTGACAGCACGACAGTTTAGGATAGTTTAGGACAGTTTACAGCAATACATCCAGTCAGCAACCTATCTAATACCTTCTCATTATCAGCCAGTCTGTCTCTTTATATTTCTCTCGCTACCTAACTTCTTTTTTATTGTAAAGTCCTTGTAGTATACGTTCCATATTCATTTACAATCGAAATTTTATACAACTCTATCGGTTACCAAATTGTAATGGTTTACTAATTATTAAAAGATTCATAAAATCTGAAGAGCGGAGAAGCAGACATTTAATGAATCAAAAGTCAGTTGCTTCCCAACTTGACCAGACTAGGAAGGAGAGTTCGATTCATATAAATAGAGTGACAACACGGCAGTTTAGGATAGTTCAGGACAGTTACAACAATACATCAAGTCAGCAATCTATCTAATACCTTCTCATTACTCAGTTAGTTTGTCTCTTTATATTTCTCTCGCTACCTAACTTCTTTTTTATTGTAAAGTCGTTGTAATATACCTTCCCTATTCACTGTACAATGTACAGCATATCATCTAGTTTATTTCAATTAAAATCCCTTCTCTCTAACTCTCTCTCACTTTCTTACTAAAAATAAAGTACTTTGTGTAAGAGTGATGACAAGTAGCGAGATAAGAAAGTAAAATTGTACGTTATTCCTTTCACGCAGAACTGGTCCCAAAATAAGATGCGAACACGTTGGGTTTTATTTTTAATAAATATATCTTAACAGGTTCACATATGATAACAGATAATGGGTGCCAGGATACTTTCAACTTCTTTCCAAACCGTGTGTCTTCAGAATAGAGTCAATCACACTTGAAATTTTAGGCAACTTTTAAGAACAGAAATATTCACATACAAAATATTGAAAATAAATGGAGTGTCATTAAAAAGGACGACATGAGGGTAAGAATAGGTTGATGTCAGTAATATTAGATTTGAACAATATCTAATAGAATGTGTATATACGCGTGGAGAAGTATTCCCTTGGCACACACTGCAAGTAACCCCTTAGACCGCTGCAATAATTGCTTATATAGATTTTGTTTCTAAACTTCTCTTTATTTTGATTACTTCAAAATTGTAGGAAACGAAAAGATTGAAAGTTTTTATTTCGATTTAAAGATCTATTTTTCGATTAACCCCTTAATATTTGGGACGAAAGAATGAACCATGAGGCTTTGATTAATTGAATTCACATTACATTTTTAATTTATTCCACTAATGAATGTACTACTGTCGTTATTCTGAAAATTTAATATAATTTATGAATTTGAATTTATTAGATTATTCTGCCGCCTTATTAAAGTGTTGCATTAAATGTACGCTACTTTTTGACGAATAGTCAAATATTTTTCAACTGTATTTCCCGGTCACTTGGTTACAGTTCACTTAATCCAAACCTATTACAGTTTTCTAAAGGCACCCTGGGTTTACCGTTTAATCGAAATTTTATATAAACCTGTCGGTTAGCAAGCTATAATGGTATACTAATCATTAAAAGATGCATAAGATCCGAAGAGCGGAGAAGCAGACATTTAATGAATCAAAAGTCAGTTGCTTCCCACCAAGGCCAGACTAGGAAGATTCACTAAATAGAGTGACAGCATGATAGTTTATGTACAGTTTTAGAATACATCCAGTCAGCAACCTATCTACAACCTTCTTATTACTCAGTCAGTCTGTCTCTTTATATTTCTCTAGCTACCTAACTTCTTTTTACTTTCTCTTACTCCTAGTTTATTTTCGATATCGAGTTTTCACCGGAAATATCCGTTTTGAAGTCCCCTGAGTCCAAAAAAGTGGTTTTTAGCAAATGGTCTGTGTGTGTGTGTTTGTATGTGAACAGCTATAGCTCAAAAAAACGAAAATCGTAGAAAGTACAAACTTGATATTGCGTTTTAGATATCACCATGGGATCTGACGGTGCGTTATGTGTCAATATTCCTCAACCGGAAGTACCACTTTACAACTTGTTTTCTTACGTTTTTGCGATTTTCTCAAAAATGGCTCCGACGATTTTCTTTAAACGAGTTACATCAACTACAAACACAAAGAGCTACAACTTTTATTTGAAACATTTCTCCAGGAAAATTCATTTAAGGGCACTTCTGGGGGAGAGGTGGGGTTAGGTTTTCATCTAAAGTGCTATTTCAGTTTATTAGACAATTCTGTCATCTAAATAATGTTAATTAGAATTAAATATGTTGTTGAAATTCCGAGTTTGAAAAAAATCAGATAACTAGAAGTGTGTTTGTTTTGATACATTACTAAATGATTTTATCATTTTTTTCGCGATTTTCTCAAAAATGGCTCCGACGATTTTCTTGAAACTTCGTTATACAAAATAAAAATGCAAAGATCTACATCTTTTATTTAAGACATTTCTTATATGGAAAAATTCATATAAGGGCAGTTTTAAGGGGGGTGTGGTGTTGCAGCTTCCCCTAAAGTGGTATCATAGTTGATTATACAATTCTATCATCCAAACAAAATTAATTAGAAATAAATAGATGGCCAAAATTCCAAGTTTTAAGAAAATTGTAAGCCGGAAGTGCGCTTATACTGAACAGCTTTTTCAGTTTTCGACGATTTTCGTTATATTTGGTACACAAACTATAACATTAGTCAATTATAATTTTGAGAACAGGAGTAAGAGAAAGTTGTGTGGGTGTTTCACACCAGATTTTTTTATTGTAAAGTCCTTACAGTCTTTGTGTTCTATTCATTATACAGTGTTCAGCATATCATCTAGTTTATTCTCTCTAACTCTCTCTCCTTCTCACAACAATTATACAAGTAAAATTAAATTTTAAACAAATTCTAGATTAATCCAAATAATATTTCTATAATTGTAAAAGTGCATATTGTATTATTATTATTATTTAAGGCGCGTTAACATTTATGGCCGTTGGCGCCCAGAGCCTTCTTAGTGCACGCCGGCCTCCGTACAGTGTTCTCTCGTTACAGACAACACTGTCCATCACCAGGCACAGGAAGAAAAAAATCTAAGGGCAGCACAGCTGAACTAGATCCCTTGTCCTCCGCGTAGGAGCCCAGTACGCTAACCATTTAGCTATTCGCTTCCCTTGCAAATTGTATTATATGTATTTTTGTAATATTGTAAGGCAGAAATAAGCTGCCGTCCAATTAAAATTGTTTTTCTTCTTCTTCTAAATATATTAAATAATATTTAACAATATAATTAATGAAATTGCAATTAAAATTACAATACGTATTACAATTGCATAATATGAACTTTTAGGCATGCATTTTTACTTTCGCTTACTCCTGGAAAAGAGGAAGTATTGCAAACGTTCAAATTTTCGAAATTGAGTTTCCATCTGAAATCTCCTAAGTACAAAAAAATGTTTTTACCGATGGTCTCAATGTGTGTGTGGGTGTGGGCGGGTGTGTAGGCATACAAAGCAATGAAGAAAACTTAGTTTTTATCCACATAACAGCAATAAAACTTACTAATGATCAATACTAATAAATAGTTATCATCCACGGAGGGTATTTTAATAGAAATATTGATTATGTTAAATTAGTATTAATTAATTATTATATAGTTACGATCACTTTAGAATAGTTTATCACTACAGAACTTTGTATCTATCTGAGAACATAATAGTTTAACTACAATATTTTACTTGGGGTATGCTGAAACTCTGTGCTGTCCTTTACTAACAATTATACAGCCGCTCAAAGTTAATATTTGTAGCATACTATGGAAAGTTTAGTTGAAATCAATAATATCTTAAAGATAAATAAATTATTTCCACAAATCTGAATTCAGGATTAACGTTTTAATGTTTTATTGAATAAACTTAACGGATCTGTCTGTCTGTGTTAAAGGAAATTGAGAGAATGAACAATAAGAGCGGGTCTTCTTGGAAGAGCAAACAATACAACAATCTCTCTAATTATATTAGTCTTTCAGTTTCAAAAAAAACATGTAATTCAAGTATTAATATTAAAAATTAAATAAAAATAATTTAAAAAAAAATCTTAATTTTGCTTAATTATAATTCAAGTAGGCGTACGACAATCTACCAGGTTTATTATATCTAATTATGTTCTAATAATTCGTACAAATCAAAAAAGTTAAACGCTTTTCTGAAAATTATTTTAATAAAGGATAAAATGAAACCGAGACAGATTATGGAGCAGGGAAACTTCGGAAAATGACGTGACCACTGTATCCTCCAATTTAAACTGATCGTATTGGAAAGGTTGAGTTGATCTGAATGTTCTATCGATATCTGAATATTCTAGTCGATAATGTTCTATCGATGAGTCTATCACATATTGTGAAATTTTATTTCATCCCTAAGCAGAGTCTCATAACCGCCTATAATCTCATTATGTAAAACGAGATGTTTGAGTTTTTTCTTGAACTACATTGTAATCAAACAATGGAGGTTAAGGCCGAGTAGAGGACTTTGCATAAGCTCTAGTTATTGAGTCCAGAACAACTTTTTGGACCCTCAAGTTAATGCTTGGCTAACACCGTTGTCTACCTAATCCATCCAGGAAGCATATTTTGTAAGAAGCAACATTCTCAATGAATATCTTTGAAATAGTTACTGCAACATATCATTGAAATCCATCAATTGCCCAAAATATATTAACGCATCTTTCTGCAAATATGAAACTTAAAGCATCCTTCCTGTTTGGGACACTTAGATAATTTATTGTCCAATCTCTTTTTATAAGAAAAATTGCTGAATATAAATCTGCCTTTCATCGCCATAGTTAATCACAGTTATTGACTAGAATGTAATCATAAGTCAATCTTGGCAAACATTGTTCTTTTTAAAACTCTGAACGTAGTATCACTCTAAGACATTTCTAATTGTTCTCCATGACGGAATCCAGTAATTAAAGCAGCAATTTCTTTCTTCTTTTCTTTCACTTAAATAAAGTCACATTAAAACTAATATCACTTTAAACTATAATGACCAATTAATCACAATCTTTTTTTTCATTATAATGAAGTTACAAGATGGGCAACCGGCCAACTCTTTAGGAATATTCTTCAACATGCCGTTCCTTTCGTATTCATTTCCAACTTCTTTTCCCGTAATGAGGCAAACAATATTAACCTTAATTGTAATATATATATTGCTAGGAAAATTCTCAAAATTTCGCTAACTATAATCCAAATCTTACTTTTTTTATCGCTACTTCTCAATTTAATCCTTTTTTTATGTGACACACATTCGTTATATTTCATTTCCTATTATTAGAAAGCGATGTTACCAACAAATTTTGGACTGAAGTTATTTTCTTTACCAGTGAAAGAAATTTTAGATCTGGTAAGATTCTGATGAGGATATTTCCTCCTCAGTAGCCAGTTTAAAGCTAAGCTTTTGGATATGAGCTATATACTCCTCCAAGATGTTTAATGGAGTCTCTTCCCATTTTCTACAGAATCTGCATTCCTTCTAGACCAGCATTTCCCATACCCCAGGGGCTTCATGTGGATAACCTGTTATGTTTGCTAGAACTTATACACTACCAAGATTTTTTTCGGTCTTAGGGGGCCTAGAAAAGTTTTACTTTGTCTTAGTTCTGGGAAAGTTTTCGAAAGCAGTGGTCTCTTGACTTACTCCTCATTTCTTTATGCACTTCTTAGTGGGATTGGTCGCTTAACCCAGAAAAGATTCCGACCCAACTTTTCATAGAACATGAAAGATGTTACTGCGCTTCTTTTTTTTTTTGCCAGTATATCCTGGCACCTGAAGGAGAGTAACTCTGTATTTCTGCTCAAATTGTTCAGTGTACATTCACGCATCATTTTTCGAACTAATCATATATATGTAATTGTACCGCAACGATAATGCAACCACAGCAGAGAGAAGAGAGGCCCTCTCTAGTTAACAGGGACTACTCTCTGACTTAGGCAGGCTAGAGTGGGAGAACCTGTGTATATAAGCCAGTGGGAATCTATCTAAAGGATCTATCAGATACAACCATACAACTGTGCATCGCATCGTGTCATATCTTTACTCACACCATTCATTCTATCATTTTCATTATAAAGTCCAGTGCAGTTAGTGTAAACTTAGCTACATTATATTAGTGTCTTCATATCTCGTTCATTTAATCAAACCTAATTTCTCTTCTCAACAACTCCATTATATATATTATAAACTTAATACTTTGTTGGCGGCTTGACAATCGCTTAGAATCACAACCATCCTGATTCTGATAATTCCTACCAAGTTTGAACTGGACATATACTTTTCAATTGCGTGAATTTCAGCTTTTGATAAACTTGATGCCGAGAAACCAACACATTGGCAGAATTCCTGATTATAGACCAAATACTACAGAGCCCCATTTATCTCAAAATTACAGTTCAGAGCAGATTTATTGCTCCACACTTTTCTATTTTTCAGCCTCTTAGAGAAATTTCTGCCAAATCTCTCCATAAGCTTTCCATTCTTTCTTAACCTTTCCTTCTAATATCTTCCCTTACTTTTCTAAAAAAAAAATCCCCATTTATCAGATTTTTGCTAGTGTCAGATATATTATAAAAATTAGCTGCAAACATAAATTTAATTAAAAATTGGCATTATATGTTTGAAGTTTATAAAATTTAATAAAATATTAGATAATGAGAATGATAATGTTTGTTTTATAATCTCTTTAAGGAATAATGAATACTTTTAAAAGAAATTTCTTAGTATTTCAATAAACTTCTTTATTATTAAAAGAAATGAAATCATCAAAAGTATCCATCCCTCCAATCAAACTTTCCCTTTTTATGTCTTTATAGAAAATAATTAGTATCAATGAATGTTTTCTGCAATAATCTGATTAACTCTTCTGGTTCACTTCAAGGTGGCTCTTTTGGTTTTCAGAAAACATTTCTTTTGGTTTATACAAAATAAACTTCATAAAATGTTCAATTTATTGAATGTTACAATTATTTTTTTTATAGTACGATCATTTTCTGGGTAAAATTATTGATAGCGTTAATTCTATTTGGAGGAAAGTGCGTTTTTTTTTTCTGTTTTACTAGTCTATTTGTTTACTACTTTATTTGTCTAGTTTGGAAGCAACGCTCCTTACATTTAACGAATGTATGGAGAGATAAATCAATGAACTAAATCGCTAAGAAATTATTAGAATACACTATCGCTTTTATAGTTTTAATAAAAAGGCCATCAAAAAAATGTAGCTTCAGGGTCACGAAACATATGGAATTTCAATTGATATTCTCATCTTATGAGAGTAATTTGCGGAACAGTTTCTTTTCAGTTTTCTACAATTTTCTCCGAAGGATTTCATTAAATTTAGTATATTAACTGTACATACAGAGACACCAAACAGTTTATTTGAAATTTATCTGAGAAAGTTCATTGAGAGATTTGTGCTTTCCACAAAAAACCATTTTAGATTCTCCCATTGATAAAATTAAATACAACGTGTTGTAAAAATTATAAATTTGAAAAAACTATATAAATTTATGTGAAACTATATAAAATTCAATAATATAACACACTCCCAGAATAAATATCCCGGGGGTGTGGGGAACTAGGATTCGTGATTCTGCAAAATAAAATACACCCAGTAAATGTCAAAGCACACTTAGTAAAATGTTACATATATTCTGAAAAGCATATACAGTAAATGGTTGCTATGACCAATCTGTTCGCTCAGGGAGTGACACAGATTGTCAATCGTCGCTCGTCGAGTAGAGTGGCCTGGCCCTCTTGCCTAGCGCACACTACTTATCGGTGATCGTTGTACGAACAAACGGCCTGGCTCTCCTGCCTAGCGCAGATGTCTTGAAACGGTGATCGCTGGATGAGTAAACGGCCTGGCTCTCTTGCCTAGCGCAGATGCTCTGAGAAGTTAGTTAAGGGCCTGCCTAGCTAGCGCCAAAACTATTAGAAGAGTTTCTAATCGCTGAGTACTTCTCTCTCTCCCTCTGATCATTCTGGTCGTGGATGGCCCCTTATATACGATTCTGAGGTGGTAGGGATGGTGTCCAGTAGGCGGGTCTAGCCGGTGAAAGTTCTCCCCTCTGTAGTGGAGTAGGAGAGTCCTAGTGTAGTGGGGGTGTGCCTCCCTAGTGAAAGGTCCACTTGGTGCAAACCTGGTGGCCGGGCGGAGAACTGTTGTTACACCCTCCCCCTTGAGCTCAGGTGTTGCTTGCAATGGCTGAGCTCACATCAATGGCGTGGTCGGCCTCTCTTCCTTAACCTTCGGATTGGCTTCTCCTGGGCGTCTGCGGTGCAGGGCGTCAGGCTTGACACGTGGTATTTGCCCAGTGGTATCGTCGGGTTGTCTTCGGCTGCTACTTCATAGCTGACGGGTCCCTGTGCGTGTAGAATGACGTAGGGTCCGTCCCTTCGTGGAGCGAACTTGGCTGTTCGTCCTTTCGTCTTACTGCTCTGTGTGTGGGTAGTGATCCACACGCGGTCTCCGGGCGCGTACTGGGGTCCGGGACGTGCTCGTTGGTCTGCGTATTTCTTCTGCCGGTCCTGAGCCGTTTCATGGTTGTCTCGGGCTCTATAGTAGGTGTCTGGCATGCGCGAGAGGGCTGGCGTGATTTCGGCGATGAAATTCTCTGAAGAGATGACTTCTCTTAAGTCATGTTGGATCTCTGCGGGGGTCCGTAATTCTCTTCCAAACGTTAAGTATGCAGGCGTCATCTTGGTAGCCTGACATTCAGCGGTGTTGAGAGCGAATCTGATAGCGGGCAGTCTCCTTGGCCAATCGCTGTGGTCTTCTCCTACGAGGATAGCTAACTGCGTCTTCAGTTCTCGGTTTCGTCTCTCCACGGGGTTCGCTGCCGGGTGGTAGACTGGTGTAAAGGCTTGTGTAATGCCTAAACAGAAGGTGATGTACTGCATCACGTGACTGATGAACTGCGTTCCATTGTCGCTGATCATCTTCCTTGGTATTCCGTATCGTAAGAAGAACTCGTTTAGTAGTAGTTCTCCGCAGCGCTGTGCCGTAGCTTCTTGTAAGGGAAAAAGCTCTATCCATCGGGATGCCGTGTCCTCGATGACTAATATCCACTTGTACCTTTCGACTGATTCGGGTAAGGGACCGAATAAGTCTACGGCGATGACTTCGAATCGCTGGTTCATTGGTGGGGTCCTGAGTAGTCCTGCGGGCTTCAAGTTGGATGCCTTGTACCTCTGGCATGTCGTGCAAGCTCGTATATACTCTTCAATGCTGTGTCGCATTCCTGGCCAGTAATAATGCTGAATTATCCTCTGGTAGGTCTTGTGAATACCGTTATGTCCTGCTGTGGGCGCATCGTGGTACTCCTTTAGTATAGCTACTCGTTCGTGTACTGGAACAGCTAGCTGTGCGTTGTCCACCTCCTCGTCGGTGGCGTATCTGTAAAGGCAACCATTCGATATTAGATAACCTCTGGCGGACCATCTAGCTGCTTCACCATCTTGCTCTGGATCGGTGAAGGCGTCTAGTATTTTCTTCAGCTCGGGATCCTTGGACTGTTCTTCCCGGATCTCCGTAGCGCTTCTCCTCGGCATGTCTATAGTGAGGGTACAGACTGCGTAATTCTCTTCTTCAGGGGGCCTTGATAACGTGTCGGCCACTGCGTTGCTCCTTCCGGGTGTGTATTTGATCTGAAATACGTAGGGTTGTAATTGCAGGGCCCAACGGGCGAGTCGGCCTGTAGGTGATTTCAGGGTCATCAGCCACTGTAGTGGTTGGTGGTCTGTGACTATCAACGTGGGGCTGGCCTCGATATATCCTCTGAACTTGAAGACTGCCCATACTAAGGCGAGTGCTTCTCGTTCGGTCGTCGTGTAGTTTCTCTCAGGCGCTGTAAGCAGGCGGCTGGCGTACTCCACGGGATGTTCTTCTTCTTTCTCCCCCTGGACTAAGACTGCTCCAATAGCATAAGCACTAGCGTCGGTTTTGATAGTGAAGGGGCGAGTCTCATCGGCAGGCTGGAGGATGGGTGCTGACGTCAGTAGTTTCTTTAGCTGGTCAAATCCATCTGCTTGGTCGGTGGTCCATGTCCATGTGGCGGCTTTCCTGGTGAGCAAGGTCATCGGTCGAGCGATCTTGGCAAAGTCTGGGATGAATCGTCGGTACCACGAGCAGGTCTGAAGGAAACTCTTAAGTTCCTTTACGTTCCTCGGTGCGGGTCTCTTGAGTATAGCTTCGATCTTCTCTGGATCGGGGGTGAATCCTCTAGGCGTAATCACGTGGCCTAGGTACTTGATTCGTTCGCAGCAGAAGTGGCATTTGGGCCGGTTGGCCTTCAGCTTGTACTTCTCTAGATGCTGAAATACCTCTTGTAGGTCTGATAGATGCTCCTCGTAGCCTGGTGAGAGCACTATTAGGTCGTCTAGGTAGACTAGCAGTGTGATGTGGCTGAGTCCAGTTCGAAACTTGTCCATAAGTCTCTGAAAGGTGGCTGGTGCGTTGCGTAAGCCGAATGGCATTCTGTTAAACCGGTAGGTTCCAAAAGGTGTGATGAAACAGGTTTTATCTCGATCCTCTAGTTTCACCTTGATCTGCCAGTACCCTGCTCTGAGGTCTAGCGTGCTCATATACTGCGTCCCTTTAGCAGTGTGCAAGATGTCATCTATCCGTGGCAGTGGATAATGATCTGCTTTAGTGACTGCATTCAACTTCCTGTAGTCAATGCATAGCCTGTACGTGTTGTCCTTCTTGGGCACCATGACGACAGGTGAGGTCCATTCACTGTCGCAGGGCTCGATGATCCGTCCGTCCAGCATCTGGGAAATCTCCTGTTCCAAGATGTGACGTCTGCTAGGTGATAGCCGGTATGGCGGTGCTGCTATAGGTGATGCCTCTCCGGTGTCTATCCTGTGTTCTGCGTGTGGCGTAGGCTCTGTAGGAATTCCAAACACGTCCTCGTGAGCAGCAAGTATCTCATTAGCCTGCTCCTGTTGTGCTCGGGTGAGCCGGGTGCCTTCGTCTTTTCTAAGCTCCACGTCTATGGTGAAAAGCTGTAGTTGCTCCTCCGATGGCCATAGGGTGTCATCCGCCCATACCCTATGGAAGTCTAGATGGCTATGCCTGGTGGGCGTGTGGTGAGTCCTTTCGGTGGACTCGCAACGGTGTATTATCCACCTACCCCTGGTGGTGTCCTGTTGTACCGGTGGTGAGGGTCCATAGCCTCCGAGTATGGCCTCTTCGGTAGCTTCCATCTCTACTAGCGTTCTTGTTGGTGTGGGTGGTAGCGGGCTGACCATGGTTGTCCTGAATTGTGGCGTCTGCACAATCGCTTCCTGAGTTGTTCCATAAACTCGTGTGTCTTCTGCTCCTGGAGTCAGCGGCGGTGGGCTGATCCTTTCTGATGTGGGTTGTGGTACCTTCACAACCGTGTTCTGAGTTTCTCTATAAACTCGTGTGTCTCCTTTCACTGGAGTCAGCGGCAGTGGGCTGAGTAGTGCTGGCTGCGGTGTCATAGTCACAGTGTCCATCTGTATTCTTCCTGATGTGGGTTGTGGTACCTTCACAACCGTGTTCTGGGTTTCCCTAGGAACTTGTGTGTCTCCTTTTACTGGAGTCAGCGGCAGTGGGCTGAGTAGTGCTGGCTGCGGTGTCATAGTCACAGTGTCCATCTGTATTCTTCCTGATGTGGGTTGTGGTACCTTCACAACCGTGTTCTGGGTTTCCCTAGGAACTTGTGTGTCTCCTTTTACTGGAGTCAGCGGCAGTGGGCTGAGTAGTGCTGGCTGCGGTGTCATAGTCACAGTGTCCATCTGTAACTGTGGTGGTGCTGGCTTGTCCTTTCTGGTGAATGGGTAGAGTGTGGGGTTGTCATGAAACCTCCACCTGTGTTCTCCAAAATCCAATATAAGTCCAGCGTCCTCAATGAAGTCTATTCCGAGCAACGTCTGGGTGTTCCGGGCTCCCGGGAAGAATGTGAAACTGGTCGGGATTGTCCTTCCCTTCAGTTTGACTGGCAGTTGCGTCTGTGCAACCTGCTGCGTTGTTTCTTCTCCGTCTGCTAGCGTCACTGTAGCAGTTGTTAGGGTGAGGGGATGTCCTCGTTCTTCTAGCAGGGTCTGCAGCTGGTGGCTGCCTATACTGGTCTTGGCTCCTGTGTCTACAAAGCCAGTGCCCTCTAGGTTCCACACGGCAAAGCTGAGTGCTGGCCTCTGCCGGGTGCGGATCTGTATGTGGGCAGCACAGAAAGAGCCTGTTCTTTCTTGCTGCGTCTTCGTTTGGTTGCAGTCCGGGCAGTTCCTCCTGTATACTCCCGGTCTGTTGCAACCAAAACAACTGTAGGTCGCCTGTGCTGTAGGCTGCTGCTTGTGCGGGTGGGCTGCCTTTGCCTTCCTGCAGTCCTTCTGATAGTGGCCTCTGATGCCACAGTAGTCACACCTGGTAGTGCCACCTGTCCTCTCGTTTGGCTTCTTTGCTGCTGGTGCTGGGTCCTCATACTGCTCGATACGTCTGGCCTCTTGCACGAGTGCCCAGAAGGTATCGACAGTTTCCCTCCTGATGCGGGTCCTTAACCTGGGATGGAGTACCGCATAGGTCATGTCCAGCTGAACATGGATGTCCAGAGCCGGGGTGATTTGAGCAAGTATTGCTCGCTTGCTGCAGACAAACTGGTCCGTGCTGGTCTTGTTGTCCTGCGGCGTGTTGAAAAACTCTCGGTACAGCTGATCGTTGGACTTCCTAGGTCCAAAAGTTCGCCTCAGCTGCTGTATGGCGTCAGGCCATGTTGTGGTGGTTTCCTTCTCTCCGAGCCACCAAGTTCCTGCAACGTCTGTGAGTAGCATGGGCAGTGCGGCTAATGCGTGGTTGTCACTCACTCGGGCTGCTTCCTTGTACGTCTCTGCTGCGGAGATGAAGACATCCAGGTCCTCTCCTGGTTTTCCTCCGTAGCGTGCGGTACACCCAATCATTAGGCCAGACTGCTGGGTCTGCCTGTCTTGATTGATGCCTCGTATCAGCTGCTGCAACATCTCTGGGGTGAGCTGCATGCTTATGTCTCCTAATTCGGGGCTGGGCTGTCGCTCCGTCGATGGTCGTTCTAGAGCTCGTGCTGCACGTTTGGGCGCCATTTCTTTTATAACACACTCCCAGAATAAATATCCCGGGGGTGTGGGGAACTAGGATTCGTGATTCTGCAAAATAAAATACACCCAGTAAATGTCAAAGCACACTTAGTAAAATGTTACATATATTCTGAAAAGCATATACAGTAAATGGTTGCTATGACCAATCTGTTCGCTCAGGGAGTGACACAGATTGTCAATCGTCGCTCGTCGAGTAGAGTGGCCTGGCCCTCTTGCCTAGCGCACACTACTTATCGGTGATCGTTGTACGAACAAACGGCCTGGCTCTCCTGCCTAGCGCAGATGTCTTGAAACGGTGATCGCTGGATGAGTAAACGGCCTGGCTCTCTTGCCTAGCGCAGATGCTCTGAGAAGTTAGTTAAGGGCCTGCCTAGCTAGCGCCAAAACTATTAGAAGAGTTTCTAATCGCTGAGTACTTCTCTCTCTGATTATTCTGGTCGTGGATGGCCCCTTATATACGATTCTGAGGTGGTAGGGATGGTGTCCAGTAGGCGGGTCTAGCCGGTGAAAGTTCTCCCCTCTGTAGTGGAGTAGGAGAGTCCTAGTGTAGTGGGGGTGTGCCTCCCTAGTGAAAGGTCCACTTGGTGCAAACCTGGTGGCCGGGCGGAGAACTGTTGTTACAATAAGAGAAAATCGTGTTAGTGTTTCACATATGTATTAATCTATTACATTTATTTGGAAATTTTCTTTGGGGGGGAGGGGGTATTTATTGCAGAGGAATCCTGAGAATGATTATAATTCTAGGTTTACCACTAAAAATGACATTTTGTTTTGTAAGAGTGTTGTGAGGAGATATTGGTTGTTGATGATGAAAGATAAACACCTTAAGATTTGGTTTAAGATATATAATTGATATATATATGTATATGACTGTATACCAAAGACTTTACACTTTAGAGTTTAGAACCTAACTGAACTGACAGACTGACGTGGCTAAACGATATGTACGGAGTGTGAATTAACAGAATGATGTCTGACGTGGTAGACTGAATTGAACAGAATCATCTTTTACTGTCTCTCTCTCATATATATATCCACTGGCCAAACCTCTCCTCTCTGTGCGAGAGGGGCTGTTTCTCTCCGCTAGAGGGATGAGTGGTGGGGGTTCACTACCCCTACAGTTTCAATGTTCGGTAAAATCTGCAACTTTCATGTTAAAAATGTATATATTAATATCAATTAGTATCAATTCAATTTGGAGAATTGCAATAAATGAAGTGTGAGTGTGGATATTTCACAAAAGATTTTTTAATTATGTTAAATATATTGCCAGGATATCAAGTCTGTTGAAAATCGGATAATCGACATTGAAATTTTGATAAAATATGTTTCAGATTTATGAAAACATCATGAATATATTTTTAGCGATTTTATTTAATTTGGAAAACTGAGAAAGTCATCGGTATTGTTAACCTTTCTAGAACTGAGACAGGTGATGCCGAAACTGGGGAACTATGACTGGAAAATATGAGAGACCGAAGTGATGTATTAGTTTGAAAATTGGCTTCTCATGCTGAGAGGTTTTCCTCAAAGGCCAGACTCAGCAGGCTCCTGAAGAAGCTAGGGCTAACTAGGAAATGATAACACCAGCTTCTGTAAAGAGTCAGATGAGACTCCAATATAGCTTCTGATTGGACTACATTGCTATCATTCAAAGAAGGTTTAAAAGTTTGGACATCACCTATCATTAGTTGGAGAAGGAAGTATCCAACCTAGATCTTTTTTGGATTTCAGGCTTTCTTTCAAATCCGGTTGAGACGAACATCCCGGCACCAGTAGGGGGCACATTAGAATCTTTTTGGTCGGTGCGCAATAAATAACACACACAAAATTGTAATGCTATGATTGATAAACTCAGCAATTTTATTTGAAATATTGTAACGTTTTTTTTCTGAACTAGCTACTGCAACTAGTTGCTAAGTGGGTTCGGTTTAAATAAAACACACTAAACTTCTAACACCAATTTATTGTTCAACACAACAAATAAAACGCTTGAATACACTGTATGAACTAACAAAAGTTCTCTCAGTTTACTTTTATTCACTTTTAACAAGCCTGCACTTCATTTGTAACAAGACTCGAGCTGTTCTTCTCTTATTTATACCACTGGTGGTGGTTCTGGAAGCTTCTCGAACATTCTAGGGCGCGGTAGACCGTGGGAGACCGCTATAGAACAATCTAGAAGCGCCACGCTAGTGCTTCCCAGCGGCAACGAGGAGAACTGGAGTGCCTGCTTCTTCTCATAGATGGCACTAGTGGCTGCGTTACCATATTTTTCAGAAAAAGTTGATTTTAGATCGGTTTTGCGATGTTAGAGATCGGCCTAAACCGATGAGTCAAGCCCACTAAAATCCCGGTCACATATTTTTATCTATAATGCTGGCCCAAATAAATTTCTCTTATGATAAAAGAATTAATAAAAACATGTTAAGACACATTTTCTTAAACATCTCAAAAAGACTAGAACTAACAAGCCTAGAATTAATTAATTAATTAATTCCTCATGAATAAAACAATTCTTTAAAAAAAAATACAGTAAAAATTGATTGTTAAAGCCAGATTGAAGCAATCAATTAAATAACATTTAGACTACCTGTTGAGTCTTCCTTAGTTTAAATGATTTTATTTATATCAATCAGGCTTTCTATATTGGCTTTTGTAAACAAGTAAATACCCTTTGAGAATTTCTTCTTGATCTGCAGAATATATCTATATTTATTAGAGTTCATCGAATTCTTTCAACATATTTTTAGATTAGCTAAGAGGGCAGTCAATAAAATTTGTCAGGTATCTTATTTTCTTTTTACCAAATTGCATGCGGTAGGTAAAAAGAAAAGGTTATTCATTATGTATAACGTGGAGATGGGCCAAATCCTGTACCATCCAGGGCATCTCTGAACGACAGCAATAAACTAGGAGTTGAAATGTGATTGATTTTATGTGTTGTTGTAGTAGTTTGTGGCGTGAGCGGCTTTGTAAAGGGCTTGTGAGTATATATGTTTTAAAGAGAAAGAAGTATTAGAAAATAAGCAAGAGATTACCACTGTTTTTAAAATAAATATATTATTCTCTAAATGAATTTAAATACTTTATAATATCACAATAATATGCTTATAAATATACAGAAACTAGGTAGATTGATTTAACTCAAATGTTAACACCTTTACTGACACTGATGCTAAGAGAGCGACTTCTGATACAAGTGTTCTGATTGAATGTCCAATTTAGACTCCCTCTTGAAAGAATGCTTTCTCTTGGTAGTTCAAATCCTCCGGAGAGGGGGTGAGACAAATCCTCCCGTGAGAAGGGGCAAAAGACAAAGCTAACTATGTTCTATGACCTCTCTTCTAACGGTGGTATTATATCTGCCTTTTTACCCTTTTTGCCAGCCAACGTTCAAATATCCTTCAAATAATGATTTTCATCACATTAAAATATATTTTCATTTACAACTACAGAGTAAACTGGAAATATAGTTCCTCATCTAACCTGCAGGAAAAATTTATAGTGCTTGAATAAAGTTGGCCCATAACCCTGTGAAAAAACAGACACAAATCTTCCAAAGTTAACCTATTCATCCAAAAAATTTTGAATCGTTTTGATAGTTGAAGTGATTACATTATAGTTCATAAGAGGGCCCCTAATTTTATTGAAGGAACCCTATAAAACTAAAAAAAAAACATTAAATTGAAATTTAATTCCAAAAATTCCATAGAACTATCTAAAATCAAAATTTTCTCCCAAAAAATGTTCAAAATTGAGCAATATGTTTACTCACTCTGTGCTGTTAACATTCCAAGTTTAAGGAATATCATTGTAGCCCTTTTTGAGCAAATTCCAAAAGTTCAGAAGTTTTTACTGTAGAGTCGTCCTCCCGGTTATCCGATTTTCTTCAAATCTGGAATTCTACCAATGCTTGTTATCTATACTAATATTACGTAGGTAGCCAAACCATACATTATACTAAAGTGGTAAGTTAGAGGGAAGCTTTAATGCTACCATTTCTCAAAACCCCCAACAAAACAAATTTCTCGAGAATGTAAGTTTCAAATATAAGTGATTGGTATATATAAAGTTCAAAGAAAATCATTTTTAACCGTTTTATAAAGAATATGGCTAAAAACTGAAAAACCGTTCAGTAAAATTGCACTTAAAGTAATGTTGCCGATTGATGGATTTCAACCGAAACTTTCGTGTTAGATGCGGTGTTAATACTCAAACGAAATATCAAGCTTAAACTTTGAACGATTTTTCTTTTTTGAAATGTTTTGTTCACACACACACACACACACAAATATATACTGGCCATTCGCTAAAAGCATTATTTTCGTATACGAGAGGCCATGAAGCAGTGAAAACACAATTTCAAAATTTGACTTGATCACAATTCTTCTTACAACAAATTAAAGGAATTTATAAATCATTTTGCGAAATAAAGATTTTGTTTAATTTATTGTTAATAATAAAGAAAAAACAATTTGTTATAAAACATATAAGATTGTTGAAAATATAGAAGACAAGGAATAAAGAAGCGCTAAGAAGCTTAGCTGTTACTTGGGTGAGTTGGGTAGTGTTGCTGTCTCAGCTATGTGAGGTTGGCAGGTTGTTTTGTACAGTGAAGACAGAAATGTGATTCGTGTGGTCTATTTTGTTCTTCTTCTCTTGGCCTTTTGTTTAGGGTCAGCTCCCTGGAGAGGCTCTTCAACTACTGGGAGGTTCCTGTCCGCAGCCAAATGTTTGTTTATCTTGTAGCAGAGCAAAAAAAAAACTACTGGACGGGAGAAAATTTTATTTGTCCAGACTGTTTGGAGTCAGCCTTCCATTTTCTTTGGCTAACTAAATGTCTCTCCTTTTGGCTGAATGTCCACTGTCATCATTTGAATACTATTCACATCATTATTTACCAAATATTTGGTGAAAAACAATACGCTAACTCCAAATTGCAGGGTGCATACCAAATTAGGCTGGGAGTACTGCTGTAGAGTGTTATACGACTAACGTTTTAAATTTAATATTTCAATTTATATGAACCTACGGACTAACTTTAATTGACAAATGAAAGTTTCAGGAGCACCACAACATAGCACTGTCCTAATTGGTATAACTCAATTAAGTGTAGAATAATTTTGAATGTTTTAATTTGCACACTGTTATAATTTTAACATAAAGTTAAGGTAATTATACGTAAAGGATTCCTCGGCTAATAAATCTAAATAATATGGACATAGACGCCGTTCATTATGAGAAACACCAGGATTAGAACTTGCAAATTTTAGTATGAGTCTGAATTACATTATGTGCTAAGCTATTTTACATTTTAACAGAGTTCTGTTTAATTATTATTTTTATTTACACATGATTACACACATTGAATGAAATGCTGGCAGCATATCTTGCCAGCAACAAAAAATTATTGGTAATCTGCCCAGCTGCCCCGCCACGTCTCATGAGACGTAACACATCTCCCTACCATAACTAGCTAGGAGAGATCAAGATCCTTCTACCTCAACCCCGCAACTCAATTTCGAAAATTTAACACAATCGCCATATTTCCTCTTACAATAGTAAAGAAAAGTAAAAAAACATATTAAATATATATTTTTTAAAAACAGAAATAATCATTTCTCCGTGCCTAGAGTGGCACGGATGGTGGATGTTATTATTTATTTTGATAAACTTAGTTTGTTGGTGCAATAGTTATGTAAATAAAATACCTACCTACCTATGGCGCAACAGCCCATGAAGGGCCAAGGCTTGCCAGACGGCGATTTGAATGAGAGTCGTGTGGTAAGCACGCCGCAGTTCCCAAGCTGTTTAGTTCCGGCCTTCGCTACTTAGGGCGCTACTAACTGTAGCTTCCCATTTTTTTTCATGATGCTGGGTCAACACCGACTTGTTATAAAATAATAGCTTTATATAATTGCAAATTGGTTTTCCTTGTGTTTATTGTAAATTATTACCTACATTGTTAGCTGCTATCAATTAATTTCTTTGCTCCAAGATTGATAAATATGAAACGATCTGGGTAGAAACTCTCACACAACTTTCCCTTACTGCGATTTACATTGTTATAATTGATTAATCCTGTTCTCTAACATATAACTCTTACAAAACGTTACATAGTCATAATTGAGTTCTCTATGTTCTCATATGTTCTCTAACATATAACTGTTACGTTAAGTAATACTTTCTCTTCTATAAATCTTTTGGATTTATTATATACCGATGATATTGTTAATTTGAAAAAACAATTAAGATTATCTTTAATAAACTATAAAAATTTCTTAAAGAGACTGACTTAAAAAAACTTCACAGTTCTAATTTTAGTTTAATATATTCTGCAATAGTATTTGAAGATCAAGAACCACAAAACTACTTGAGGTTTAATATTCCTTTTAAATTTATACGTCTGTTATCCCAATTACGTCTGTCCTCAAAGTATGTATTGAAAATAAATACAGGTAGAATTACATATACAATAAACCCTAGAGAATTGTGCACTTTGTGTAATACTCATCAATTTGAGGATCTCCCCATATTTTGTTGCATTGTCCAATATATCTACCACTTCGTTCTGAATATTTACATTCCTTAAAGGATATAGATTATTTTAATTTTCCTTTATTATTTCATAATATTAGTAATGTAAGCGTAAAAGAATTATTTTATTTTATGGAAAGTGCAATGAAGTTGAGGGCATTTATGTTAAATGAATAATATGATATACTGATGAACTGTGCAACCTCTGGAAGCAATTAATGCTTTTATTTAGTTCTATCATTTACAGAAGTATATAATTTTTGTTTCATTTGGTTATTTACTTATAAAAATTCTATGTATAAATTATAATTATTACTATTCATAAGATACTTAAGTTCTTTTAATTGTATTTTGATTTGTTCAGCAACTCCTTTGTATAGGGCTATGCCCATGTAACAAATAAATAAATTGAATTGAACATATAACTGTTACAAAATTTTTAGTTTTCTTCAAAGTACCTGAATGGTTAAAATCTGAACTTTATAAATACTAGTTTCATAACCTTTCACTCCTCCTCCAAAAATCCCCCACAAAGGAATTTATTTGGAAATAAAACAAGTTTAATGAAATCCGTTGGTGTATCTTTATGGAGAAAGTTGCAACCAAAATAAAAAAAAAACAAAAAAAACTAATTAGTGAAATTTTACTTCGGTTGAACTAATTTTCTTTAAACTCGAAATTTTGATAAGGCATTTCATTATAATTAATATTATACAGATTAAAAGACAAAATAATACCACCCCTTCACAAAAACCCCTGTTAAAGAAATTTTATCCTAAAACAAAGTGTTTTAAATAAAAGTTGTAGCTCTTTTATATCTGTAGTTAATAAACCTAGTTCAAATAGAATCGTCGAAGCTACACTTTCGAGAAAATCGCAAAATACTACTTCCTGCAGTAAGAGAAAGTAAAAAGATGAGTGCGAATGCTGATTTACAATAAACCCGGGTTTATCGACTAATAAATCATCCTACTAATTCCTTTTAAATAACTAGAAGATACCCTTTCCCTAAGATATTGTTTAACGTTATTTCATCAATATTTAATAGATGGAGTATTCAATGTTTGTTTTAACGTAAGATATTTTAAAACTTGAACGGAATTTTTGAAATATTTTTATTCAACATAAAACAAACATTAATGAAGATATAAGCAAGTAAATTATGGCTTACTGTCTTATGTTGTCATTAAATTATTTGAAGAAAATTTCTTTTTTCTACAACAGTAGATAAGACGACATTTATTCCATTAAAATTGCTGGCTAAATTGACTTTTAATCACGATAGCAATTGCTATAATTATTATAGATAAAATTAATGGAAACTTTTTAAGTTGAACACAATAAATTTAATATCAGAAAACAAATATAATTCTGCTTAACTTTAACCTAATGTTCTACAACCTCTTCAAAGATAACCTTCCCCTTTTCAATCGACAATATTTTGTTAGAGGTTATCTTTATATTCTAACCAGTTTTTATAATCTTTTCTAAACGGTTTTAACTATTGTAGAAATTATATAATGTTTTGAGGTATCATTAATGTCTTTTTACAACTCTCGCTCCATTCCCATACAACTTGGACTTACATCTTCCATTCCCATGGCTCACACAAACCTGACTTGGATGTGTGGAAAACTGATAAATTAGCATCATTTAATTAAATAACTGTTTATATATATAAAAAAAAAAAACATTATCTTCTAGAAAAACAATTTGCACAGATTCTACTGTATTCTTGAGACACTAATAAAAATAGGTAACATAAACATGCCGGGTATTTTTTTTTTTTTAATTATATTCATCTGTCAACAGTTTCTGAAAAGAAAATACAAGAATAAATAGAAAGCACCAGCTTAAAATACAAGTTAAACAGAAGTAATAATTGTAAAATTGTATTAATGTAGCATTTACAAACTTCCTTCAAGAATTTGTTTAATATAACCCTAACCTGAGGTAGGGTATTTTAGTTTTTGGGCAACCTATTCTGGATGTTGTAAAATTCGGAAGAAAAAAAGTGGTCTCTGTATTTTTCGTGGATTATTAAAAGGTGTCTTTTAATAGGAATTCTTTTTAGATAGAACATTGTTCCGATCCTCACAATTATAGCTGAATAATGATTTTCTTATCCAACGGTATCTAAGTTTATTGGATAAAAAGAAAATTTTGTCCTATCAAGGTCTCACCATATTTCTTCTTGGAACTGTAATGACATGGAAAGTCATACCAATGTCAAAGTGGTTCCAGCCAGCTGCTATCTTAACAAAGGATGGCAGTAATAAAAGAGCAATTTATAGCCAGCGACCTAGCAGGCCGCCGTCTTCAAGACAATGCCGGCCAAACAAACAACAAAGCCCTTTTCAATACTTTACATCAATGCAAGCACCGACAAGGTTGGCTACTGACCTAAATAAGGTCAGCAAACTACGAAAGTCGCACAAGGTCGCACTCTAGGACAGATGTCTTGGTGTGAGTGTGGCCAACACCAATATATAAACTCTATCATATACAACGAGACTATCATTATATCTTATACGACGATACGAGCACGTCCATATACAAGAGCAGGAGTTTAAGCGACTATACACAGTTTCATTTAAACTTATTATCTTTTAGTAGTGCATCTTAGTTCGTTTATTTTATCATTCTAATTTATTACTTATTTATCTTCTATTTATTCCTAAGTATTTTGCTAGTTATTAGTTACCATTTATACGTTAAAATTATTGTTGAAATACAGTTTATTTTTATAAAATCCGTATTAATAATTCGATGCACTAACTTCCAAAATCTCTCAACTAACTTCCGCCCTCTTCAAGACATCGGTTGATGAATTTTTACCAAAACCTTATGCGGTGGTGGTATTTAAATGGAATATCAAGTTTGAACTAAAGCATTTTTCCAACGGAACTCCATTTTGAAAATTTTATACGAATGCAATACAATCCTCTTACTTGGAGTAAGAGAAGCTACTAGGAATAAGAGAAAATTAATAAAAATACAAAATTGGTGAAGCACTCTTACTGTAATTTACTCAGTCATAATTGACAAATTTTCTGCGTCTCAATGCAATGCCGGTTCTCTCTTTGCAGAGAACTCTGCCCATCATCAGACAGGCTTCTCGAACCCGGGATCTCCGCATGGGAGTCCAGTGCGCTACCACTAGCATCTGTATTATTAGCTGGGAAATTACCGAAATTACCCAACGCCCACTCTTCTCAATATAGGCAATCCTACATCCCTTAACTATCCCTTAAGTGGACCCACTCTTTTTCTATTTTCTCAGAGTACGTAGTCCAGGAATCTCTTCGACCTAAGGTCTTCTTTCATGCTTTTTTCGAAGCCAAACCACTATAGCCATGTCACATCTATCTCCTGGAAGTTATTGTGCCTATCGTCCGCTATCTAATTCAAATTTTCTCATTTCTAATATGAGCGAAATGATATGATTTCCTCATACCTCCTAATGCAGAAATCTATCTCTGAATTGCCAACAATATATTCTTATTCTTTTTTTAATCAATTCCCATTTTTCGTATCTTCAGAGAATGTAAAGCACCAATAACTTTCCGAGAGTAGGAATAGCTCAGCACGCTGGATTCAAGTCCAGCAGCGGCTCTTTAGAATTTCTCATCCTAGGAGCCTCTACAGTTTACTATTCGCTGATGTAACGAGAGAACACTACCTGGAAGCCGGCAGTGCATTGAAAAAGCGCCAATGGCTATAGATGTAGACGGGTCTTTAAAAAAAATATAAAAAAATAAATATAATTAATATAACTTTCAGGTCCCTGCTTCATAAATTATATAAAAATGAGATACATTTTTCCTAGTACCAACTAATTATCCAATAGGACTAGATGAAACAGAAAAACTTTGGCCATATTCCAATAATTGAGAATAAGAAAGTAATGTTTCTTCTTTAGTGTGTAATTGGAAGAAACTTTTAACATTTCTCTTTACTTCCAACTTCACAATTCTATCTTTCGTTTTTACCATTACAATAGTGTTACTTTTCTTTCCTAGTATCTTCCCTGTACAATTTGATTTAACAATAGCATTGTGTTAATTCAACTGGAATAAAACAGTTTATTTTCACAATATAATAGAACTATTGTTAGTTTTCACAAAGGAGGCAAAGCTTAATAAATATACTTTGTCTTTCATCTCTCTCTCTCTCTCTCTCTCCCCCTTCTCTCTCTCTCTCTCTCTCTATATATATATATATATATTTTACATTTAACCAGGGTTAGCTTAAATTATTAGATTCCATATATATAGTTTCATTATTGCTATATAGATTAAATTTTATTACAGTATGTTAAAATAGAAGGGAAATATGTACTGCTATCTGATAAATCCTATAACAAATGTTAACTTTCATCAGACACCAGTTTGGGGAATAAACCTCAATCCTTCTGAATAATTAACTTTGTACTCCTACGGTTTAAAATGTGCTTAGTGAACACACAGATACAACCAGTAAAATGAGATTAGACCATGCCTGAAAGGTTTTTGAAAAGCTATTTCCATATAAGTTACAAATGTTTAAAGTAATGTATAAAGGTAAAGATTTAAACTATAATATTCAAAGGTCAATTCATAACAAATAATCATTGAATGGATATTATGTTGACTGACATAATTATGAGGATTTCTAGCAACCGGTAATACTAATTTATTGAATTAAGTTTTTTAAGTTTTTGTAAAGTTTTATCGAAATTGTCTCTTAGGATATTTTTTTTGAACTTGATTTAAAACATCTTTACATACATTAACTTATATGTGGGATTCTACATATTGGAACATTTACCAGGAAAATTCATTTAGGGGGTTGTAGGGTCGCTGTTGTAGGAGGACAGGCTTTCCACCATTTGTTTCCTACACAGAGGTACAGCTTCCGCTGTCTATAACTTATTGAGGGAAATTAAATGTTGAAAAAAAAAAAAAAATAAGAAGCTATAAAATCAAAAGACAGACCGACGAACATAATTAAATTTTATGTTTTAGAATCCTAATATTTTATTTTTTTAAATTAATAATTTTAAAAATGCCTGAAACTTATTAAATTGCGCATTTTTCAAATTAAAAGAAGGATTTTACTCATCAAACAGAAAATTTTTCTCAATTTTTTTAAAAAAAAGGAAAGTTTTAACATTTCTAATTTTTATAAATTAATGTGAACAATGTACACTTGTTAGACGTATTGAAAATATATAGTAAACAAAGATGTTGGCCCTGGGCAGCTAAGCATGCTTTCCAAATTTTACACTGAAGACTTCATCTTATCAAATTTCTGTATAGAACAAAAACTTTCTTACAGGATGCATTTTAAATCGTATATGTGTTTTGTAACATTACTTGGTAAAATCAAACAGAAAAGTACATATCTAAAATTTTTCGATTCACCTTATCTTTTACGATAGAAGGCCGATTCAAGTCAATGTAGCAAAAGTTACCCCCAGTTTTTTTAATGAAACCACTTTAAGTTTAATATGAAGTTTCCTTAAAAAAAAAGAAAAAAAACAAAACAAATCTTCACCTGTTTATGCAGGATCAGGAGATGCAGAAATAAAAATTTGATACTTTGGGGAAAATGGTCTTAGAAAATGCTTCAAAAAGAAATTATGATCTTCAATTGTATGGTAATCCCTGTTCAATTTTCAGAGATATTTTTTCATGATAGCCTGCTTCATTTAGTGGTCATCAAATGGTTTTCGGCCGTTCCCGCATCTTCATAGGATATCTTGATAGAACAGCGTAATAACACGGATACTTGCACAGAGCAAAATCAGTGTTTAGAAAGTGTTTTGTTAAAACTTAACTAAGGAGAGAAGTTAGGTTAGATAGATAAATAAACTAGAAATAAAGCTGAACCTGTATAATAGAAAAATAACACAAGCTGCCTGGACTTTATACTAAAATATATAAAATGGTAGTGAGAGGTAAAGAGAAAGGTTGATGACGCGTTGTGAATGCTGTATGAACTCTGCTGCAAGACTGCATTGGATCCCTCTCTTGAGATCCTATTACAAGCGGTTCTCTATACTTGACTAAGGTAACAAAATGTGGCCTTATTTAGTATAATGGAGTGTTAAGTGGAGAGAATTTCGGTCTGGTTGATGATATAAGAAGAAAACTTGGTTAACACTGGTTAACTAATATATTAATTAATTAAATGATACAGACTGCCTGGACTTTACAATAGAGAAATGTTTTAAGGTAGAGTGGTATGAAAATGACACGTAGTAATTGAATGTATTGAACTGAATTCAATTGTCTTTTTATGGACTGTCCGTCGCTATATTTATATAGTTTCTCCCATTCCAGTCTGAGAGAGTGGTTGAGCTTCTCTTTGCTCTCTTTGGTTGCTGAGCTTCTCTTTTGGTTGCTGTTACATTCAGATATAGAGAGAGAACCCCTATTTAACCTAGTTAGATCTTAACAAAACCACTTCCAAAAACAGTGTATAAACTGATTTTTGCTCTGTGCAAGTGTCGTGTTATCACAATGTTTTAACGAAACATACCGAAACCATTCAATGACTATAAAATAAAGCCGGCTATCACGGAAAATATATCTGATGGTTTTCCAGCTCTGCGAACTCAACCACAATAACACGATCGATCAATTTATGTATTCATAATAAAATAAACACTATTACATTTTGTGAATTGTATGTAATCTTGGAAAAGTGGTATTTAATGTAATTTATGTAAAATAGGGGGGAAAAAAAAAGTTGGGGGATGTGAATAATTGAAGATTTTAATAGTCGTGAAAGTTTAGTGCAAGTTTATGTTAAAATATTTTATTAATGATATATGCAAAGTAGAGTTATTTAAATTATTAGAAATATTTTAGTGACATAGATTAAAGTTAGTAAAGAAGGAGGATGGCCGTGAGGGTTGCGTCATATGATGAATCTTCTTCTTCTTCTACTTAGATGACAAATTAGGTTTTAAAGAGGAAAATATTTTCAACTTAATTACATTTTAAGCAAAATTAAACTTCGTTCAAAATCTTGTATTAAAAATTTCATATTTTTTAATTTTTTTTTTTCTTCTAAAGTTACATTCTTTATTTATTTATTTATTGTTTTTCCTTGTTTTATAATAAATAAATTATTAAACATTTATTGACTTTTATGTTATAAAAAAAAAAATTTGTTTTGTAACAGTTTCATGAATAATGTTTTTTATTTAATCAAGTTTCTACGAAAAATTTTAATTTAATATTTATTATATCTCTGGATGGTGTAAAGCCTGCTCTCTACAGCTTGTTATTATATTGAATAAAAATAATTAAAAAAAAATCT